>JAMKCH010018419.1:0-31986 GCA_023653785.1 Ophioderma brevispina
AGAGATTATAAGACTTTGAAAATAAGAACGGCGGCCATTTTGAAAATGGGGACCACCATGGTCGCCACAGGTCGAACCCAGCATGGGTCCCGTTTTGAAATGGTGAGTTATTGGTCATATTAACTGTGTGCCAAAGGTTATATTAGATCACAAAGGGCACGATTTTGCTCCAGAAGGGTTCTCAAACCCTCTGGAATAGTAGCAAGTGTGCTATAAAGAGTAAGAAAATATATTCCTTGTAATCATGGAATTTGTGACTGTTTTGCAAAGGGAAAAAAAGGGGGAAAATAGCATGATGAATAGCAATTTACAACGTAAATGTATCCCATCAAGTCAACCTTGTACCTCCGCCAATATGCAAGATGTGACACATTTGTTGAAATCCATTTTAATTTCCAGATATTAAAAAGTTGCTTTTACTTGAGCTGAGTACGGAAAGTGAGACTCCCCCAGACAGAGACACAGGTGTGAAGTTTTTATAGTCCGCAGTGGCAGATTTAAGCGTCAGCAGTGTGAGCAGCTGCTGAAGGGCCCCCCTAAAATATGCTCTCAGGGCCCCCCCCCCCCCTCGGACACACCTTAGTCGCACCATGGAAGAAGAGAAGACGGAACCACAACGACTTCCACAATCGATTTTAATCTGTTATCCATCACCCGCACAAAAGGAAGGGATTCAAAAAACACCCTTTGATCATATCCCTCTGCCGCAATCGATGATATGCGAGCAATCTATGTAGACTATTTTGGAACACTCTATGTCAGAAACAACGTAAAAGTTTTAAAAGTATTTGCATATTACCAACATGTTCCGGCGGTCTCCGGTTGTGTATTTGTTGTTGTTTCGTTATAAGAAGTTATGTATATTGTTATGCGTTCAGCTTTACTGCCCCAGACTGCCCAGTGTGAGACATCAAGGTGAAAAGTTTAACTAAATTTGAACGTTTGACTCGGGGGGAGTAAGGGGGCGTCTTGGATTTTCGTTGGGCACACAGCTCGCTCCATGGGTTCTGAAAGTGACCCCTGACGGGCCAATATTCAGTTAAAATATACCCGGGGCCTAATTTACTAGAAACACCTGTAATGAGAAGACGTTTTAAATCTTACATCTGCCGGCGACTGGCCTAATTAATAATTTTCACCGAAGTATTGCAAATGGAATTAAATTGGAATCTAATATAAGTGCAAAAAGAAGAATGGTCTTCTGGCACTTTTGATGGAAAAAATGTTGACAGCGAAGGAAATAAAGGAAAAAAATGCTCCTGAAGACCTAGCAGGTAAACAGTCCTGGTAGGACCACCGTTGATGAAACAATCGGCCGGGAACAAAAAGGTGATCAGTACCAGCCCGGGTCGCGGAAATAAAGGTAGTCGGCCTATGATGGCTAATGCTGATGACTATAATGAAGTAAGCACGGCTGAATTGAAGCGAATTGTGCTCCGTAGGGAATTTAACTGTTTAAAGCCGGCTTTGACAAAATGGAGGAATGAACTGATGGAATGAAATCGGACAGAAAATGAATGAAGGAAAAGATAGAAGGACGTGAAACGATTTGAAAAAACACAATGGATCGGATGAAGGTAATTAAATGAGACATAGTAACGCTTGAAAGGCTGAAATGGAACATTAAATTGACCGAGTCGGTGATAAAATAACACTGATGGAAATTCAACGATTAGAAGGATGAATTTGTCTTTCATGGTGTTGTTAAACAGAAGCCATGGAAAATGTCTCTGTTCAGTTGCGCAAGTCGTGGGTGACCGATTTTGGTCTCTCAGAAGACCCCGGATGCAAGCATGCATTTAAATTGGACCACGCCCATCGCTTTGCCACGGAAAGGACATGGTCAAAGAAATGGTCCTGACCCATTATCGCTCGTTTTGTCTTATGTGAGGAGGAGGAACTGGTTTCTTGAAGCTGTAAAAAAAACGCCCTTTCAATAAGGATAAGAAAACAGTCATTGGCTAGTTGGACCTACACTAATATGAACGAAGTAGGGGAGAAGCTGCCAAAGTCGCAAAGGAAAATGAGGGAGAACAAAGGGAGAACGGAAAGCAGACCAAGAATTAAGGTCGTTGGAACTAAGAGTATATTGGAGTTAGAGAGAAACCCAAAAATAGGTGAAATGGCAGGAGTTTGGTTCAAAAAAGAATTTGGAACGCCTGGATAAGGGATGCCAGAGACAGATAGTTATACACTAGAACTCAATATGACTGCAATAACATTAAAAGGTATGAATTACTATATTTTTATATAGTGAACATCACTTTAAATATATATTATTTTTATAGTCAAATTCATGGGCCAATTTCTTCTGAGATTGTTTGACTTGGAGATTTAAATGATCACAAATTTATACCAAAACAATAATAGAAAAACAAAAAACAATATCAAAAAAGATATCGAACTAGAAAATTCTGATATGAATATTTTTGTGAGGTTCACTTTGTATTTCATGTGGTAACTATACAGTGGGAAATAATTTATGGACATCTGAGGAATAATTGATGTCATGTATTAACCAATGAAATTTTTGTTCTCAGAACATGACCTATGCTTCAATTCAATCTGGGTGATAGCTTCGCATAATTCTGGGAATAAATTGTTTGGTTGTGAGAACATATGAAAATTATGAGTTTGTTTAAAATTTGTAGAATTTGATCACTTACTTGAAAACTATTTGGTGTTTGAGGAAAGAGGTGATACTTATGAGCATTGTTTAAATTCTGGTCATAAAATTTTGCACAGACTTTTTGATGTCTACTTACATTGAAAATAATTTTTTGGAAGTCATTGAGCATGTGTAAAAGTATGGGATACCAGGTTTTTTTCATGTTAAACTATTGAAGTATGAAATAAAGGAGATCATGGTGAGTATTAGTTCAATTGTTGAAAAATGTTTATAATCTTGTAGGCTATGCAAATGATTGAACTATGGGCCTCCAATTTGTGGAGAGTTCAAAGAATTATGGTGTTTTTGATAAAGAGGTGATAATATGAGATGTGTTTTAATTTGGCATAAATTGTACAGGACTTTTTGATGCCCACTTGCATTGAAAATATTTTTTTTTGGAATCCAATAATGTGAGAATTATGAAATACGTGTATACGCGGTTTTATGGATGTTAAAACTATTTGAAGTGTCTGCAATTAAAGGAGATCATGGTGAAATAAATTCAAATGTTTAAAAAATGTGATAATCTTGCAGGATATGCAAATATTGAAATTTGGGGATACAAATTTTCTGGAGCTTTAAACTAATGTGGATTTTTTATTAAAGAAATGATAACTATGAGCTTTGTTACTGTGCTGGTCTAAATTTGCTGACGTTTTGAGTTCTACTTACTTGGGTAAAAAATTGGAATCGTTCATCATGTGAAGAATGTATACTGTATATGAGGTTCTTTTGGTGTTAAAACTATTTGAAGTTCTGAAATAAAGGAGGTCATGGGTGATAACTTTAAATTGTTTAAAAAACAATGTATTTTGTGTCAAGTTAAAGAGCTTTTTATATCTTCCCGTTTTTGGTTTTTTGGTTTTTGGAGTTTTTTGTTAAAGAGGTGGTTAGGTAATTATGAGATTTGTTTAAATTTGTCATAAAATTTGCATGCTTTTTGATGTTACTTACATGAAACTATTTTTTGGAATCCTTCATCATGTGATAAAAGTATGTGTATTACCAGGGTTTCTTCATGTTAAACTATTGAAGTTGAAATAAAGGTGATCATGGTGATAACTTATTTCAAATTGTTTATAAATATTTATTAATATGCAGGCTATGCAAATGATTGACATAGGGGATACCAATTTCTGGAGCTCTAAACAATTTGGATATTTTTTTGATAAAGAGATGGTATTTGAGCTTTGTTTAATTTCGTGTTAAAGTTTTGACACTACTTTGTGAGGTCCAATATATTGAAAAAAACAAAACAAATTGGAATCACGCATTATGTGAGATAGTACATGTATACGAGGTTTTTTTTGAATGTTAAACTTTTGAAGTTCGGAACATAAGGGAGATCAGGTTGATAACGGATTTGAAATGTTTTTAACTTGTGAAATCTTTGCAGGCTATGCAAATGATTGAAATATGGGTATACAAATTTTTCTGGAGCTTTAAACTAAATTTTGGATGTTTTTGATAGAAGAGGTGAGAATTATGAGAGTTTGTTTAATTTTTTGTCATAAAATTTTACATGACTTTTGTATGTCTCCACGTACATGAAAATAATTGTTGGGAAAATCTCTTATCATGTGAGAAGGTATGGAAATGCTGTGCTAAAGAGGTATCATAGTGAATAGTGTATGCAAAATTGACTTTAATGTGGTTTATAATGTGCAGGCTATGCAATCTAAACATAATTAATTATGTTTTGTTAATTAATGATTATAGTTAGTCGGATTATATTTATTATGTTTAATATTTTTGTGGCAGTAGGTCGTCGGGTAATGGGGTTACCAACTTTATTTTGTAACTCTCAAATTTCCATTTCGAGTTGCAACTGCAGCTCTTTAAAGAGTTTTTGTTTGTTTTTGAAATAGTATTTTAATTTATTTTGGTTGTGTGTTATGTATTGTGCTTGTGGGGTATGTAGAAAGCGTGTAAGAAAAAATCAAAAACATTTGTTATGTACTTTATGCAGCACGAAGAAGAAACTATATACAACAAATGTGGTAGTGGCTTAACGTATAAAGAGTATAGGTCAAAAGAATCTGTTAAATATATGAGCCATTGAAAAAAAGAATGATGAAATTCCACTACCTTTTAATCACATCCCAGGTAATAACAATTTATGCTTGAATATATAGATGTTGAAAAATAACTTCGATGGACTGTAATTTTGGAGAAAAATTTTCAAACAATATGGCATTAGATCCCTTACAGTTACAAACAGATTCCATATGACAGTAAGGTTGTAACAGTTATACGAAGTATTTTTCGAGGATTGATGAAAACTATATATAACCAAAACCAAGGCAACTTGTCTATACTAAAGGCCGACTCAGAGATTTCCTGAAGAGGGCGCCCTCAATTCACAAAAAAATCGTGTTTGTTGATTGTACATAATGCTTGTCCATTATACTAATCCATGGTGAAATTGCTAAGCGTAAATCGCATCCTTCATAAGAAAATCACAACTTTGTTATAAATTCCGGATCCGGAATTTTTGTTATACACAGTATCCTATGGGACTTAATATCACATAAATGTTTACTGCATCAAAACGAAAAACCGATTCGATTCATCTCAAATTTCAGAATTGTGGATTTTAGGTGACTATCTTGAGTTCTAGTTGACTATATTTCATAATTAAACAAAAAAAAATAATATTCGAATCTTAATATCTGAGTCAGACTTTATGCAAATAGAAGAAGTCTTGATAAAAACCTTGACTCCTTTAAAGATCTCTACATACTTCTAAAATAGAGTTCGAAATATCGGGCTTGTTAAAAACATGGTTGTGAAGGACAAACCCTTAAAAATGAGTTCACTTGAATGGTTATCATCTTGAATTTCTAGTAACAGAAAAAATGGCCGTGGGGAGGTGCTGGTTTATATATTAAAAACAATATAAAGTATCGCATCCGTCAAGATTTGGTTTAAAATAAGCACTCAAAATGTAGAGACGTTATTCATGAAATTGAACGTACTGGTTCTAAGAAATAATTGTTGTGTGGTTTACCAGGCTCCGGGCAGGACGTGAAAGCATAATGATTTTCAATATGTGCTCTCAAAAGTCATGCATAATGAAAAACTGGTCACTGAATGGGGATTTTAATATTAATTTTTAAATGAGGATTTGTACATCACCTACCAAACGAATTGATAACTATTATGTTTCTATTCTCTTTATACCCGTGGTAACAAAACCAACAAGTATTACCCCCAACTTCAGCACCATTATTGATCATATTTTTTTAATCAAATACATTACCTACCAAAATCTGTATTATTGTAGCTGAGTAAGTGACCACTTACAGTTTATACCATTATTAAAGGACGATTAGAAATACAAAATCGAATGAAATTGAAATGCGGCATTAAAAGGTTCAAAATATACGTAGTTTGAGAGTGAATTGAGTAAAGTTTGATTGGGAGTCTGTAGTTTGGGCGATGCTATCAATAGTGTTTATAGCAAAATTTGTATCTAAATTAAATCCATTTGTATGAGAAGTGTTCTGTCCAAAAATCTGTAAAAAAGGTGATCAATGTAAGATGAATCCAATCACCCTTGGTTCATCGTTGGATTACTAAAAGCATCGCAGAACAATAGGTTATACAAAACTTTATTCGCCAAACCTACTGATGGGAACAAAGAAAAGTATAAAAAACATTAGGAACAGGGTAAATCTACTGGTTTAGCAAAAAAGAACACTTTACTAATTTACTGGATAATGAACAAACCCAATGAGAAACACTGGAAAATCTTAAATCTATTATCAGGCAAATAGTCAGATAAAGTGTACTGAAAAATTTGTAGATGGGATGAGGAAACATATACATGTCCAAACGTGATTGCTATCAAATTCAATCAATACTTCGCTTATCATAGGTCCACAGCTAGCTTCGTCGTCAGCATACGGGAAAAAAAAATTTCTCAGCTATATTGCGAATAGCATAGTGCAACTGTTTTTCAAACAACTGACGAGGGACGAATTTTGAAGATAATTAAAATTAGGTAGACAGAAAGTGCTGGTCATGACGATATAAAGGCAGATTTAATTAAGCGTGTAGCAAACGAATTAGCAAAACAGTTGTCCATCATTGCAATTTATCCGTGTATTTTGGTGTTTCCCGATGATTGAAGGTAGAAGGTTTTGTCCATATACAAAAACGATAAACCCTGATATTTGGTAATAAGGCAGTTCAGTTCTCCCCAGTATGTCAAAAATCCTGAACGTATGTATGACAACCGTGTTTTATGTTTTTTGTCAAAAAAGAATATATATAAAAACAAATGGTTTTAGTACAAAACCCATGTATACCCTACATGGCTGTAATGATTGGAAATGAGTGTAACTACGGCATGATGGTGACATGAAACGGTTGGCATCGTGATGGATTGTCGAAAGATTCGACACGATGTGATGCCTGACTTTGGTTATATAAAATAAAGTATTATCATTATGTTTCAGAGGCATTCCACCATTGGTTCAAAAGTTATTGTTCAAATAGGAAACAATTGTTTTGTACAACAAAAGGAAATCGGCTGAGACTCCAAGTATCAAATGTGTGTGCAACAAGGATCCATACTTGGACCATTCTCTTTATCATTCTATGATGATATTTGTTATACATACAGATTTATTAAAAACTATTTATTTGCGGATGATATCCATTTTTGTATTTCCCATAAGGATGGCAAAATATTATGTGATACAGTGAATAATGAATTGAAAGGAGGGTTGCACTGGGTCAAGGCAAATAAGCTTATAATTAGAATGTAGAAGACAAATTTGATGTTCTTAGGAACTGATTCAAACAAAAAATAAAGACAACGGTTGTGATATTTTTGATGGTGGCAAACTTTCTCGAGGTGAAGATAAGACAAAGTTCTGGGAATCATAATAGCACGAAAATTAACATGGAAAAAAAACACCTAGATAATGTATGCAAAATAGTTCAGAAAATTTGGTGTACTGAACAAGTGAAATGTTTTTTGCCGGAACGGGAAACAAGTTGAAACTTAATTTTTAATATTGACCAATTTTAAAATTATTTTACTTGTATGGGGTAATGCAACCAATAGTTATCTTAAAAAGTCCATAAAATTACAAAAACTTGCTTTAAGAAATATTTCAAACAGCTCGTATTTATCGCCTCAAAACCATTGTTCCAAAAGGTTAATGTATTGGACATGTTTAATATGTACAAAAAGGAAATAGGGATTTTCATGTTCCAATACAACAATAATAGGCTCCACATTTCAGTTATGGAATGTTTACTAATCATAAGTCCAAAATCCATAACTATTGATACTAGAAATAAAGTCGATTCCAGCTTCATATGTTTCGTAAAAAAATGTTTTAAATTCAGGCCCAACAATGGAATGAAACTGCCAAGGCATGTTATAGAGTCAAAAACAATAACCAATTTAAAGGAAATTAGTTCATATTTTGAATTCGTAATCTCTAAAAAAGTGTTGTTTGCATGAAATTATTGCATATTTAGACTTAGTTACTTATGGTTCTTTTAAAAAATCGTTGTTGTCACTAGGACTAATCATTTGTTAATTTAATGCTTGCATGCTGTTATGTATGTAATTGTTTTGTATGTATGTAAGTGGTGATTATAGTCTAGGTGGTGACAATGTCTTACAGGCGTTTGCTTTCATTTGTACCTCCTCCATCTGATGATGTTTTTTAATTGTATTTGATCATGAAAAATAACTTTGATTGAATCCTACACCGCTAGAGCAAAAAAGCTGTGGGAAATGATACTAGTTTCAGTGAAAAGAACCTAACAGTACATCAGTAATATAAAAATACTACTGTGATATTACTATTTTCCAATAGTATTATCCAAGTTATATACTCTCTTTTGAAATTCCATTATAATGGATTATACGCATCTTTATTGTATTGTAAAATATTGGATTAATATTTATCCATTCCTTTTCATGTCTGCATTATTACATAATAGTTATCATATTGTTTTTGCTGTATTTTATATGACAATGATGAAAATTGAATGAAGAAGGTATTTGCCGATTCATTATACCTCGTGCGGGACCTATTTCTCAATACATGAAAAAAGACACACATTGAAAAAAGCCATAGTAGCCAATAATATAGCCAAAGAAAATGTACTTGTGATACGGCAAGAAAAAAACCACACTTAGGCGTTAGTTTGCTGGATAGTTAGGTATTTGTTCCTATTTGTATCATTGAAGAGTCACAAATCACAAATGAATTTGTACCCCAGTGGACATCAGGAACTTGATATTTTGAATGTGATTACCCCTAGCGGAGGACCGCATTTGCACAAAGAACCCCCCGAGCGTGTGGATCGGTTTAATGGAAGAGTATGTTTGAGTATTGGAACATCGCCGCATCATCGCCAGTGAAGAATGTTCTCGAGCTAGGGAAATCTGAATAGATTCCTAGGAAGGCACTGGAGAGAATATGAATAACAATTGCAATTATGAGGGCGGAAGAGAGATCGTTGGCTTCCCTGGCAAGGACCGACTGTTAGAAGACCGAACTAATGACCTCATCGATCAGGTTTTTTTGATTAAGTCGCATTACCTATGATGTTCGATAAGAGGATTAAGAGGGAGAACGCGATCTCATCGATGTACCGCATCTCAATAACGCGTTTGTCCATCAAATAGTGGTGTCAGTAAGGTCATGATTTACAGCCTTTTTATTTGTTTGATGAAAAAAAAGGGTTGGGTTATTGAGAGGTGAAAACATCACCAATAATTTTCTTAATTTCTTTTCGGAAATGGGAAATGCATTCTTTATTTTTGTTTGGAGTTTGGAGGCTATAGGAGTTTTTTCGGGGGGAGGGGGTTGTTTTTTTGGGGGGGAAGGGGAGGGGAATTTTCTTTCGGAATGGGAATGTATATTATCTTTTTGGGGTTGGTTGTAGGGGGTCTTTTTCTTTTTTTGAGGATTATGAGTGTTCTTTGGGGGGGGGGAAGAGGATCGTTTTTTATTGTTCGTTGGAGGAGGGAGGGGTTTTCTTTTGTTTGGGTTCATTGATGAAAGGGGGTTTCCGGTAGTCGGGACATTATTTTCACATCGTCAGCTTCTCCATCATGAAGCGCCTTGACGATTGATGCCGCAACATTTTCATACAATTTCGGGACAGAGAAAACCGGTATTTCAGAGTGGATTCTCAGGTAGAGGTCTGGCCTTCACTTCCTTATCTTTCATGTAAACATGAACGAAGCCAATAGGGATTTTCATGTTCAAATACAACAATAATATGCTCCCACATTCATTTGATGGAATGTTTACTAATCATAAGTCAAATCATAACTATGATACTAGAAATAAATTCGATTTCCAGCTTCATATGTTTCGTACAAAAACTGTTTTAAATTCAGGCCCAAAATTTTGGAATGAACTGCCAAGGCATGTTAAAGATTCAAAAACAATCAACCAATTTAAAAGGAAATTAGTTCATATTTTGAATTCGTAATCTCTAAAAATTGTTGTTTTGCATTAAATTGCTATCATTTAGACCTCTAGTTACTTATTGGTATCTTTAAAAAATCGCTTGTTGTCACTAGGACTAACTCATTTGTACTTTTACTGCTTGCATGCTTGTTATGTTTATGTAATTGTTTTGTATTTATGTAATTGTTGATTTATAGTCTAGGTGGTACAAAATGTCTTACAGGCGTTTGCTTTCTTTTGTACCTCCTCCATCTGATGTATGTATTTTTAATTGTTTTGATGGAAAATAAATTTGAATTGAATTAATTGGACCAGCTTTGGTGAAATTATACTAGTTTTCAGTGAAAATATACACCTAACAGTACATCAGTAATATAAAATCCTTACTGTGCTATTTTAAATATATTTCCACTCAGTATTATCCCAGTTATATACTCTCTTTTGAAATTCCACTTATAATGTATTATACGCATCTTTACTTGTATGTAAAATATTTGATTAATATTTTATCAATTACCTTTTCATTGTACTGCATTATTTACATAATTAGTTATCATATTGTTTTTTGCTGTATTTTATGATGAACAATGAAAATTGATTGAAGAAAGGTAATTTGCAGATCATTATACCTCTTGCGGGACCTATTCTCAATACATGAAAAAGACACACATTTAAAATAGCCAATATAGCCAATATAGCCAAAGAAAATGTCACTTGTGCTACTGCAAGAAAAAAACACACTTAGGGTTATTTTGCTGATATGTTTAGGTTATTTTTTCCTATTTGTATCATTGAACGAGTCACAATCACAACTGAATTTGTACCCCAGTGGGACTAGAACTTGATTATTTGAAATTGATACCCCTAGCGGTAGTCCCGCATTTGCACCAAGAACCCCCCGGGCGTGTTGATCGGTTTCCATGGAAGAGTATGTTTGAGTATTTACATCGCAGCATTCATCGCCAGCTGAGAATGTTCTCGAGCTAGGAAATCTGAATAGGATTATCCTCTGAAGGGCCACTTGAGAGAATATGAATAACAATTGCAATTATAGGGCGGCAGATAGATCGTTGGCATTCCCTTGCAAGACCGAACTGTTCGAAGACCGAACTAATTACCTCATCGATAAGGTTTAGATTAAGTCGCAATTACCTATTGATAGTTCAGATAAGAGGAGACCGCGATCTCATCCGATGTACTGCATCTCATCACGCGTTTGTCAATCAATATGGGGTCAGTCAGTCATGATTTACAGCCTTTTTATTTTGTTTTGATGAAGTTGTTGAGAGTGAAACCTCACCAATAATTTTTCTTCATTTCTTTTCGGAAATGGGAAATGCATTCTTTCTTTTTTGGAGTTTGGAGGATATAGGAGTTTTCTTTGGGGGGAGGGGTTTTTTTTTTGGGGGGGGACGGGGAGGGCATTCTTTCTTTTTGGAAATGGGAATGTATTATTTATTCTTTTTGGGGTTGGTAGGGGTGTTATTTCTTTCTTTTTTTGAGGATATGAGTTTTCTTTTGGGGGGGGAAGAGGATCGTTTTTTATTTTGTTTTTTGGAAGGAGGGAGGGGTTTTCTTTTGTTTTGGGTATAGGGAGAGGGGGTTTCCGGTAGTCGGGACATTATTTCCAATCGTTCAGCTTCTCCATCAGCGCCTTCTACGTATTTATTCCGCACATTTTCATACACTTTCGGGACAGAAAACCGGTTATTTCAGGTTATCTCAGGTAGAGTCTGTCCTTCACTTCCTTATCTTTATGTAAACATGAACCGAAAGCCCAATCAGCCGCAGAGTCTGTACCTGCCCCGGGGGGGCCCCAAAAAAAAATAATTACGAAAATTAAACCCAATCATAATTAAGCACCCATGGACCGTAAAACTCACACGGCGGCAACGTCGGTGCTATAGAGGCACCGTCAGATGTATTTACCACCCCGAATTCAATCGGCAATTAGCAAGTCTCTTAAATCCTTTGAAAGGATAATCCCTGGGGATCATTCTTCGGTCTCTACGTTCGGCTTGCAGATAGGCTCACCAGATTCGTTCCAAAACCAAAGAGGTTCTATTATAGATAGAGAGGCAAAAACTTTACGTAATCTTTAGAAATTCCCCTTCTCGCATGTTTTGCCGACAAAGAAAACCTAGAGTGCCAACAATAGAAAGCAATGGCAGCTGCCTCCGCTTCTTCCACAGTACTG
This sequence comes from Ophioderma brevispina, assembly GCA_023653785.1. Classification (NCBI taxonomy): domain Eukaryota; kingdom Metazoa; phylum Echinodermata; class Ophiuroidea; order Amphilepidida; family Ophiodermatidae; genus Ophioderma; species Ophioderma brevispina. The sequence goes on from JAMKCH010018419.1 coordinate 12,323, forward strand.
TGGGTGCCGCTATTTGCATATACAATACTTCGGTAGTGATACACAATTAATGTATGTGTAGAAAGGTGGCCAGGTGGAATAATAGCTGTACTGGATCATTGTGTCAGGATAATCTTGTTTCTCCATGCAATGCCGCTAGGTTGAAAAAGATGTATTCATTGAGGCGGTTTTTTTTTAAAATCACAGCAGGACTGATGTGTCATTCATTCCGTGTTGTGTGGCCATGGGAGGACAAATTGAACCACCCAATAGCACCAACATCCAAACAACTTGATATTTTGCCGGATTGTCTGTATCGAAGGGACATTATTGTATGTAACAAGCACCCAAACTGATAATTATTTCCGTGCAATATTCAAAAATTGTCAGCCCCAGCACGGGACGAACTGGTTTTGAATGCGTTGCACCCCCTTGTTCAAAACGTCAAGTGGGTCGTTGTGTTTTCTTCTCATGGTTCGCACGAAAGTGCGATATTGCGTTGGGTCTTTCCCTAAGGGGCTCCCCACCTTAAGGCTTACTGACAGGTCCCTTTCCCTTAAATCCGCCTTGATAATCCGCCGGACTCATCGTCACCTGAGCAACAGTAAAAAAATATAGGGCAAGCGATTCAGTTGACTATCCAATCATGCAACATTAGTTTCCGTTTGTTCCGTTGTCGTCTGAAGTCCGGACTGTGGCTCCCATGTGGAACTATATCTCCTTTACATCGGTAAAAAGATTTGTCGCCAGGGGACGTTCCCGTCAGCGCCATCCGTCATGTCGCACACTACCTGCTAACGCTGTTCCAGGGTTGTCGCTGTCTGACCATGGCGCCCTCTACCGATTTTTTAATGGGCGGATTACTTGTATATACCCCTAACGACCATATAAAGGAAAATCTGTAAGATCACCTAGAAAAGGGATGTAGCGTATTTTGCCATCGAAGATGGATAAAATCGGATGTAGATAAAAGCCACGACATTGCAAGGTACCCTAGCATATGTTACGCAAGCAAAATGCATTGGCAGAATATCACAGTATGCACAGAGTTGGTGGTTGTCTCATGTAGCAGTGCAAAGTCCTCTGGTTCAATATTTTAAGATTAAGGACATGTATATGCCACTAGGAAATTCCTTTACATTTCCTAAGCAGCTAGAAACCAAAAACTTTTGATGGTGACAGCCAACCCACACAGTGGTAACTTCTCAGTTCATTGACAGGTAATGGATGATCTGACCCATGGGTTTGAGAGTACCATTAGGGGTACAATTGCCCAGATAACACGCACACTAGGAGTAAATATTGCTCATCAACCAAGGGCAACAGTTCAGGGGCGTTGTACTTGTACATGCATTGACATGACTGATCTTGTATATTCTAGGTATCATATATTATACACAAATCAGGGTGGTGTTTTCAATACCTTGTGAAATGAAAGCTATGGGAACTGTGCTCAGAGAGTTGATACTCATTGCCTCATAGTGACAAGCAGTGTTTTAAAACTGTTCCTGTAAAGTTGAATTTTGGGATCTCGGGCAATGACTGTGGTTTTAAATATTTAGAAGATAAATACCCACATGGCTTGAAACATCATACTAGGGGTTACTCACCTATGAAATGGTTATGTATGTGGCTATATAAGGCTGGATTCAAACCAGTGGTATTCAAAATTAAAGGGCGGATGCATGAGTATGGTGAGCCTGAAATATATATGTGCTTATATCTATTCTCTAATATTACGAGAGGGTTATATGAATTCAGTAGATACAACACTACAATTAGTAAGTAATAACATACTCGCTAAGCGATGGTTGTCTGTTAAAAGACTATCTTGGTTTGTGAGATCTAGAACAATTTCCTCCTAACCCAGGCAGGGGGGTCGGCTTAGTTTTTCCAAAGGCATTTAATGCAGTTAAGGGACGTTGGTACGGATATCTCACACAATGACATACACGAAAAGTATGATGGCCATTTGAAGGAGTATGGGGGTCACAAAAAGATTACACAGTGGCCAAATTGGAAAAATGCGTACCAATTGTTCGTATGGTCACAAAGGATTAAAAATGCATAGTCTGTGACCAGCACTTCCGAATTACTTACGTTGTTATATTTAACTTGAAAAACCGTTATTTAACCGCGAAAAGGCCATGCTATTGTTCTAATGTTATCACAGTTAAAGTAAGGTTAGTTTAGATTATTCTGCAATGTGTAATAAGTTACACACAACATTGGTACTACCCCATCTACCCCCACGGGAAAAGGGTAATGTTGGGATGTAAATTGGCTAACAAAAGTATTCCATACATGCAGAAAAATGAAATTCATAATCACAAATGATTTCAAATTTACCAGCCTGGATTCGGGACACACACGTACGTATGTGACTGTCAAAGTTGTGCTTTTCATAGAGATGTCACCCCCAGGATAGAGGCGCATAAAAGTTTGATTGGATTGTCCAACGGGTTAGGACCCCCGGAAAATACCAATAATTTGAATGCCTTTTTAAACCAAAGGGCAATTTGTCTTCAATTTTAAGTCTGTAATTAATTGTATCAATTATCTTTCAAATAAGACATGATTAATTGCAGTTGCTTAACTAGTTATCATTTTGACCAGATTTGTTAATGCTATATACCGCACAATCATAGCCGCATATTGGATTTCCAGCAGAGTTCATCAATTCCTAGATTTACTGCCTTTTCCAACCAAGGGGCAATTTTTTCTTCAATTTCCAAAATTTCTAAGTAATCATTACACAACTATCTTTCACTTAAGACATATTAATTGCATGCCTTCGACTGAATTATCGTTTCTGTCAACTGAACAAGTGAGCCGTCTATGTACACCAAAGGCTGTGTGTCATGTTCCCTAAATATGGGGATTAAAGAAACTGCGAACGATAACATTGCGATTTGCACTCCAGAAGGAATTACAGGCATCAGAAACAAAAGAAATGGACTTCAAAATAGGCTTAATTTATTTGTATGGGTTCGTTAGGGTTTACTAAAGGTGCAACGAGAGATTTGAGAGATTTGAGGCACCTCAAATATTGTGTCATCAATAGGTAATTTCATACAGATTGACAATCAATAGATTTCTTGCTTGTTTTCACTACAGAAATGTCTTAAAAGAGAGAAAATAGGGAGATGTGTGTTGAGGTGGTATCGTTACAGATGGAAAAAATAGGATGAATCCGAAGGGTGTGAAGTGTGGTGAGGGTGATTGTGATTGTGAGTTGATTGAAAACGGCCATTATCAAACAAGTCGTCGTGCGGGCAGCATGACATTTTGAATATGCACGGCAATTCATTAGTCAGTTTGTGGTGACTTGTCATACACACATACCATAATGTAAATTTCGATTCAAATACATCCGCGCAAATAATCAGGTGTTAGAGTGTTGCGGATGCTATTGGGTGTGGGCTAAATTTTGTCCTACCCATGGCACACAACGAATGAAAGTGAACACGCGCATCGTCGTATTTATATATAAATATAAACAGCCCTCAATGAATAATCTTTTCACCTAAGGCGCGCATTGGCATATGAGAAAAATAAGGTATCTGAGCACAATGATCCAGGTACCATATTATTACACAGGCATGCACCCTCTAACACATACATTAATTTGTATCACTGCCGGTTAGTGTATATGCAAAGCGACTGCACCAACGTATTGTTTGGGAGAAGATGCGGAGGCAGCTATTGCTTTATATTGTTGGTACTCTATGTGTTCTTTGTTGAGTCGGTTAGGAAAAACATGCGAGAAGGTGAATTTCTAAATGAGTCGTACGTTTTGGCCTCTCTAATATTATATGAACCTCTTGGGCTGAATTTTGTCTTTGATCCTATACAAAATTAAAAATTTCACAATTTTTGTACCAAAGAACATTCTCAGTCTTTAATCTTTAAGATGGGGATATTTTGGATGAAAGCTTTTCATCAGGGCAAAAATAAGTACTTTCGATTTTTTGAAGGACACCCGATATGTATGAAAACTTTCTCGTTGCACCTTTAAATGTTGAAAGAGAAAACTGCGGAATGGTTATTTGGACCGGAAAAGAGATAAGGTCAATGGAAGACAGTTGGTCTTTGAAACATTCGGGATTCTGAGGAACATCCGAAATGTCATTATTCGAATGAGAAATCACGTGGTTTACGTAAATATGCCTCAATTACCCACGGTTCAAATTGCAGACAAAAACAATATCAACAACGCGATTTAAAAAGTTGTTTTCAAGTTATAACGTGACATTTTTCTTGCCATTAATTAAATTTCCAGAGTCCAGCGGTGATGGACGTGCTTCCATATATTATTGACGTTATCTCATTTTCCGGCCATACAACCACTTCGATTTTCGCACTAAATATTTACAGTAGACCCTAAACAAAACCCGTACAGTTCCTTTGGCTTCCCATCTCAGTATTGCCTTCTGAGTACAATCGGCAAGTTCTCATTAGCCAGCTCCTAGAACCCGCCAAATTTACAAAACGTTAATTCCTGACTCACAGTCCTTTGATATTATTAATAGAGCACGTAATAATGGCTGTAGACAGCATGTTTACATGAACACGCGACCATGATCAATTATAGTATTAACGGTATCGATTGCCCGGCACTCGGTATGCGGGGGGGGTGGGGGGGCTTGGGCACCAGTACAAATAAATGGTCTGCCTATTTGAAAACACGTTTGACTTTTAAGCCGCATTCTCTTGATCCGTATATACACTTGCGCTCTCGATTAGCTACCCTCCGCCGACCTTACTTTGCACAAATGGCTCATTTGGGCCCGACCAGAAACCTCTATACAACATTAAAAATTCGCTACCACGCCAAAATAGTCCCGCCGATAGCCGCACTTACTTTCGGGCAATTAACCGCCCATGCGCGGTGAAGCGCCTTCAAATTGCTTTCTCAAAAGTGGGAACACGCTGTGTATTGCTGACGATACCGGAATAATCTTTCCAATCTACCCCGGATTATAGCTGTACTGACAGAAAGAAACGCCCCAATTCGAGCACCTAAGTATCTCTAGACAAAAAGTAGCCTAAGAGTTTAGTGTTTTTTGGCGAGTTAGATGTAATTTTTTGATGTTTTATCTCGGCCCGCCGTATAACTCGAATGGTATCATGTACGCGTATCCTCCGTTTTAGGGCGAGGACGTTTGGCCTGAAGAACGGTGATTTACGAGGGGTCTTCTCTCACCTGTTATTGATCAGGCTAGTGCCAGAAAAGTGTAAACAATATTCTAGCCGTATATCGCCATGTTCATATTTAATCTGGTAAGCCCGTCGTGCCTAAAAAAAGGTGGTTTTAACAAAATAGAAAAACACATAAAAAAAATAAATGATTTTATTTTTAGGTATACTGGTAGCAAGGCCCCACCGGGTCTTTCAGGTGATATTCCATTGTTTTTTTACTTTCAGGTCTGCGTGCGCCCGTGGTTGCTAAAGTCATTTTTAGGGGTTTTTGCCTATGTGTCACCTGGGGCTCGCTCCCACACCCCGGGCCCTATCTTAGGGGTGGGGGGAGTCCTTGGGTACCGTTAGAGAGGGATTTTGGGGCAGTTGAGTCAGATCGGTGGGTCACCCCAAATGGGACCTGCCACTTAAGGAGTTTTTCACCGAGAGTATCCCCATCGACTAGGGATGTGTTGGGACGGATCTAAAAGGGTTTTGGACCCCCTCCTCAAACCGGCAGTGGGTCTAAGTAGGGTCTTCTTATCAGGCCCCCTGGTCTTTTGGGCAACGGGGGGCCCAGGTACTCCCTTATGAGTTAGGGAAGGTGGGGGGACCTTTTCCCATTCTCTATTTCGGTCCCCCCCCCTGGTATGCTCGGGTTACCGCGGGGGGGGGGGGGGTCGAAGGGTCGCTGGTTCGCCTACAACTTGAAGTGAAGGGTCTGGGGCTCCCCGCTCCTACCATCCTTCGAGTTCACGTAGGAAGCCCGCCCCTGACCTCCTCTCTCCTTGTCGCACCCCAGTCCTGGGGGATGATTGGGCGCAGGATGCTATAACTCGAGGTAGAGGGTCAGGGGCTTCACCGCCTCCAACCATCCCTCGAGTTCACAAGAGGAAATCCGCCCCTATCCCCCCTCCTCACAGAGGTCAGGACTTGGGTACGAGGTCGGGAGACGGTCGAGTGTCTCTCTCCCGTCGGGCTTACAGGGGACGAGGGGGGCCCCCTTCCACAGGTCGGGACTCTTAGGGGCCAAGTCCCTCGGAATCCGGTCGATGGATAGAGAATCTTTCGGGGTTCGGGTCTTGGTACCAGTTATATTTTGGGGGGTACCCCTTGTACTCTCTTACTCCCGGGTACTAAGTCTGTAGTTCCTGTTCCTGCTTTACAGATAGGACAAAACAAAGAGACACCATATGGACTCCAACCAAAGGTAAAGCCCAGATGCAAGAACCTGCAAGTGGTTCTGTCCTGCAGGGGACCCCACGCCCTGTGTGCGGTGGTGTGAAGGACATGCGCTCGGGACAAGGGATTTGCACATCGAGCGATCGCAGTGGACCCAGAACAGACGAGCAGTGGCAAGCCTTTGAGGTATGTAGGACATCCCTCAAGGCCAAAAAAAAAAAAAAAAAAAAGGCCAAAGTCCAGTGAAACCGTGGCGCAAAGGAGGCCGTCGCAAGAAAGGGGACCCAGTCTCCCCCCCCCCCCAAAGTTGTCTCTTCCGACGAAGCACTCCTGGCCCGGGTATCAGGGAGTCCTTTTCTCTCAGCGCGCCCCCAAGGGGAAGAAAGAGGGAAGGCAGAGGGAGTAGGCCCAAGGGGACTCCCCTCGACCACCATTGACGTCCGCTGTCGTGACGGATCTCCCGCTCTTTCCTGAACCGAGGTCTCTAAGGGGAACTCCCCGGTGCGGCGGGTCATCAAAAAAGGACCCCCCGGGTTCAACCCGCCGACTTGGCCGGGCAGGTCGAAGGACAAGAAGGAGTCAGTCTATGACCGGCGTCAGGCCGTCCAAGAGGCCGACCCAAAATGGCGCCCCACGGCAACGTTGGTCGAGGAGCCCCGACCAGGGTGATCCCGGGACCAGTTCCCGAGGGAGGCCCAAGCCAGCCCCAGGGTCGAGTTCTCACGTCCAGGGCAGGCGCCCAGCGTCGAGACCAGGACTCAGGTCGGGACCTCGAGGTAATCTCTGGACCAGCTCCCACGGGGGCGACTCCTCGAGGCCCAGCCCCAGGTCGAGCTCACGGTTCGGGATGCCCGGTCGGGGTCGGAGACCCAGGTCGGAGACCCGACCAGGGTGCTCCTAGACCAGCTCCCTTGAGGGAAGGCATATTTCAAGGCCAGTGTCCCCAGGTCGAGATACACGAGTCGGGGATGCCCAGGGTCATGGGTCGAGACCCCAGGTCGGAACCCGAACCGGATAGCTCCTAGACCAGCTCCCTGGAGGGCAGGCATTCAAGGCCAGTCCCAGGTCGATGCACCTGCGTCGGGAGTGGTAGCTCAGAACGGGGACTAGACCAGGTGGGAACCCGGATTAGCTCCCCGGGGTGGTAGGCTTTGAAAGCCCAACCAAGGGTCGAGTTCTTGATCCAGCGGGGGACCCAGGTCGGCCAGGGCTCCGATCTTCCTCAAGAGGCCGAGACACCCACTCGCTTGTCTGGAAGACCCGAACCAGTCACCCCAAATGGGTAAAACGTTATACTTAAATATTGCGACCAGCTGGCGAACCCCTGGCATGGGTCAGTCATCCTCATCCTTGAGGGATTTGAGCCCCGACCAGAGGGCCCTTGCCGCCAAACATGCAAGCTCCCCCCCGAACGAGCTGAGCTTGCCGGCTAAGAAAAAGAGACGCCTCCCACAGAGTCCTGGACCGCTATCAGCATTGAAGCTAGCGGATAGCGAGCTCTTTCGGGGGTGAGAGTCGGCGTCCACCCTCCTCCTCAAAAAGGGGAGCGGATGGAGTTGATTCGATGGAAGGAGGACCCTTCCCGCTCCTCCGTGGAGGAAGGGTTGGTCGACGTTCCCACCCATACAAACGACCCCGGACACAGGCAGTCGGAAGATGAGGGTGTGGAACCGAACCTCGGGTCGTAGGTCCCGCCCGCGTTTATTCAGGGCGGGACCAGGCGTGCGACCCGGCGGGCGACAAACCAGTTCCCCCGACCATACAACATAAGAGATCCTAGCGTGCCACACCTTCCACGTCTAGGGACCAAACCTAGTCCTCCCTCCGACCGTATGGTCGACGGGAGATCAATCCCAACCTCCGTCGGCCCCCACACAAGGCCCTGACGAGAGGGTGGTTGGGGGTCCGAGCTTAACTCCGTTCCCCCTCTGTAAATGGCAAGGTCCCTCACGGCGAAAACCGGGTTACCTGACCTCCTCTTCCTCCCACAAAGTGAGGAAACCAGCAGTCGACCAGTCGCAGAGAGCCATTCCTGCCCCTTGGGCGGAATCCCCTGGGGCATCTATGGCAAGGGTTTAACTCCGGCACCCGACCTCCACGGCCTACACCCTCTGCCGGAGCGACCGCCCGGTGTGTTCGCAGGTCCGTGGACAGAACCCCCACAGTGAGCGTCAACCCACCGGCAATACAGTGGAGCCGAGGCCGGAGGAAACGAAGTCGAATGGATTAGAGCCCCAATTGCAGAGCATGGGGCGACCAATATCGGGTCCGCCATAGTCTACGAGTCGGTGGAAGGTCAGTTGCGTGACCGGCTGATAACCCCTAGAGTTTCGGCCCCCCATTTTCGCGGCGGTCCTCTGGACCCGCGCTGCGGTTGGGTTTAAGTCTCCCCCGCAGGTGGTCAGATCTCGGGGTGAAAGCCCGTCCGCCCAAGCCTCCAAACTCAATGCCTTTCATACCTCTGTCAAGGGATCGTAAGACCACCATGACTCGGTACACTCCGAGGGGGAGGTGGACAGGATCCCCGGTTAGGGACAGCCTTCCGGAGCGGGAAGAGGACACTCCCTACATGGTTTACACGCTGTGCCCAGAGCCTGCCTTCCGGCAAATGTCTCGGACCGGAACTCGAGGTGCGTCCCCCTCAGACTCTCTCCCCCCAGGGGTCGAGGGCGCCGGGGGGTAACTCTCGAGCCCCCGCCCCATTCAGGGTTCAACAACCGTGGAATACGGAGCGGGATGGCGAGCCGCGGGCTTCTTTTGACTCCCTGGTTAGGGACGGCCTACGCCTGATCAACGCCAAGCAGTTGGGTTTCGCCCACCTGGCACGGTCCCTGACGGAGCCGGACAGGTCGCTTTCCAACGCCGCCACTGAATGGACGATCAACGTGTGTAGCGGAAATAATCACTTGGTCGCCGAGCCATTTCGCTCATATAGCGGCCAGGTCGGTGAGATCTAGAGCGTGGTCGCCAAGGCTTGAACTTCACGGACTCCGTGCAATGCTCGTCGAGGCGCCCCTGGAGATAGACCTTTTCGGAGGTCAACAGCCTTCCCTCCAGGAATAAGGTAGAGGCGCGAAAAAAGGCCGTTTCGGCGACAAAAGCCGGGACCTCAGGCGCCTCAGGGCAAGCAAGGAAAGAAGGGAACACAACCCTTTCGGGGTGAGCGAGGCCCAAAGCCTCAGCGGACCCTCAATGGGGGCGCTCAGCCAGCCGATAAACCCCTACCAGGGCTACCAAGCCCCTCAGAACCAGGGCGGTAGCAGCGGCGGTTTTTTTTAAGCGGCGGTTTAACCCAGTCGTAAGAGACAGAGATCTAAAGGAACGCAAAGGTCGAGGCCCAGCCAAAGGCCAAGGGCGTCAAGCGAAACGCGCAGGGTCGTTTAGGACTACCAGTACACAATCTCGCTCCAGTGGTAGGCGTCGCCTCAGGAATTTGCGGGACGTGGCAGGCAGTGACTAGGAACCTAGCGGCGTCTAGATGTGGTAACCCACGGGTCCCGCAAGAGTTCACAGCCTGGCCTCCCCCATTCAGAGGGTTGAGGTTCACCCCTCTTCCAAGAGAAAACGGAAAAATTTCCATGAGGGTTTGGGGTCCCAAACAGTCGTGCTACCGCACCACGACGGGGGCGCTCCAGCGGGGCTTTTTTTTTTGCCAGAGTCCGCACAGTGGTCTCGAAGAGCCCGATCCTAACAGGATTCTGTGAAGGGCATGTTTTGGTTTCGCTCCCCCGGTTTCGTTCACTCTTTCCGAGTGGGATCTGCCGCTAAGCTCCAGTTCTTAGGTCTGAGGAATTTTCAAGCCACTGGAGAAGGCCAGCCTCCTGGATTTATCTAGGAAAACGGCCTTTCTTGTGGCTAGCGCTCCAGGGCGACGGGTTCCGAAATACATGCCTGCCATTGACGAGGATCAACTTGCGGTGGTCGAAAGGATCGGCGTTGTGTTCACCATCCTCCCACGAGCGGGTTTTCTCGCTAAGAATCAGACCCTGTCTTTAACACCACGCCCAGTGTTTCTCCCGGACCTGCCTTGGCCGCAGGACGGTCGGAGAAACCCTGGTACCCGGTCAGGGCACTAAAATGGTACCTTAAGCGTACGAAGAGCTCCGGAAGACAAAAACAGTTCAATCTCCACGGCCCCTCCATATGGTACGGCAGCGAAGGACACAGTTAGCCCCTGGGTTGCTCGACCATCCGAAGCGAACACCGAAAACATCACGATCGGTTGGTCGGCTCTTGGGCTAGGTCCCATGATTACGTGCTCACGCCTCCTCTTGGGCATGTACAGGCTCCTTTAATCCAGGAATCTGGATAATAGGTTGGAGTTCCGCAACCACGTTTCAGAGAGTTATCTTCGAAACGTTTGGGGCGGAGAGGGGATTTGCCTACTGCAAGCACTTGTGCCAGATAGAGGTGAGCGCAATCAAGAGCTCTAGTTAAGTCTCTCTCGGTGCGAGACGGGGATATGCTATCGCTGGTGACTACCTCCCCGTACCTTCTTCCACGGCCTGAGACTACCAGGGGATAACTGTGCAAGTAAGGTCGCGGAGGGTAGCTATCGAGGGAATCGCAGTGTTATTTCCCTCTCAGAAGTGAGAGGGGGATACACTAGCGATCGATTACATACCCTCGCGACCTACGACCCTCCCACATGTTTTGTCCACCCACAAGAAGGTCTTCGGGAAGGTTGTGTTGTACACATTTGGAGAAAAAATTTGGGATAAGGACTATTCACCGAGCATGGGCGGTGAGTTGCCCGAAAAGTATGTTGCGCGCTATCGGCGGACTATTTTCTCGGTAGCGAAAGTTTTAATGTGGTATTTTATTATTAGAGTTTCTGGTCGGGCCCAAATGAGGACATTTGTGGCAAGTTAAAGGTCGGGGAGGGTAGGTATCGATCGTTAGTGTATCCCCTCTCCTTGTGAGAGGGAAAATCTTGCCCGACAGAGCAATGAAATTTGCAGGATTTTTTTTAATAATTTATAGATTTGTCTTGTTAAAAAAGTTCTGGTTGGGAAAACTTCCATATGAGTTTAATGGGCACACAATTGTCATGCCTTGGAATTATGAGTGACCGAAGAAATATTACCACTCGTAAATATTCAACTATTTTCAGAGCCACCCGAACTTCAAACAAACGTCGCTGGAGGAGATTACTGAATTTTTTATCCCACATAGGGAATCAAAGTTGTGTGGTGACAAGAGCATGCAACATAACAGTTCTTTGGTGTTTAACAATAAACGAAACAAGGAATGGTTGTATTGAACATCATTTGAGATTATTATGAGTAGGCTAAATCTAAGTAGGCCTATATGATGAGTACGGTATGCAGGTTTGTAACTTCACGGATATAATTATTCTTAGACCCAAGATAGTTATTAAAATGTAAATAGGCTAAAAGAAGGTGTAGTTCGTCAAAAATGGACCAAAATTCAGAATGGATGCAGGAATCAGGGTCCCGTGTTTCATCTCTAAAATTTTAATCAAAATCAGCTGTCTTTATTTCATCTGAGAAATTTAGGCGGAGTGGGAGACCAGTAAACGTCCCAACCAAAAATTCGTCCTACGTAGGAATGCGGCCTCGGATCTTCAGCGATTACTTGTTATCATATCAAAAAGCAGTGGCGTAACCAGAGGGGGGTCAGGGGGCAGCTGCCCCCCCCCCCCCGTGGGGAAATCTTCCCCACTCTTTCCCCCCTGAAAAATTAGTGTACTTTACATAGGCCATTATACTATCTTACTATAATTTGGCTAAATTGTTGTGTGTATCTTTCGCAAAAGGCTCCGTCAGTTTCGTTTCAAATTGCGCCAAATTCATACAACATATTGATGTTTCCCGGCGGGTTCTACAAGATATTTGGAAACGAAATCCGTTCAGAAATGGCTCTGGAAAACTCAACGAAAATGTGCTCCAGTTGCTATGGAAAAATTACCATTTGTTGGTACGCGTACTACGCGGCGGTATGCGTCGTGGGGCGACGGGTTTGGGTCGGGTTGTGCGTTGCGACGGATGGTTACGCGTGGGGAAACGGGCGATTACGCATAAGACGCGCTATATGCGGGACGCAAATAACAGGCTCATTATAGTGCAAACGGTGTGGGGAAAGAAAGAAATTGTCAAGAACAACGTCATTGTAATTTTCGCTTTGATTGTTCGTATGTATGGATACTACGGGTTAACCCCTAAGGAGTTTTGAGAAGAAACAAAGTTTAAACTATACAGAAAATTACGGGATGAAATATTGACGTTTGAAATATTTAAAATAGTCAATTATATAGGCCTAAGCTATATGATACGCTGCAACTACAGAATAAAAATACGATTTTTTTACGGGATGTTGGTGACGGGGGGGGGGGGGGTCCTAACTACAGGCTGGGCGAGAACTTTATTGGTATTGAGTATTGTGAGAAAAATGTGTGGAAAATACGGGAACTAACGGTTACCCACGGGGAGTACTTGTGAGAAAAACCAAGTACGCTGGAAGGAGAACGAAAAAGTCGAACTCTACGGGAATAACTATTGAAGTTTTATCTTTAAAATAGACGAGAAAAAAAAAATTAAATATACGGAAAAGGTATACGGGATTAAATATTCACGTTGAAAAACGTTTCCTTATGAAAATCGGTAAATAAGGGGCTATAGGATATGATAGGCCAACGGAAATTGAGTTATAAAGTGGTTAAAATACACAATGTTTGCGACTTGGGGAGTTCTAAAGTTCAGGGTGACGGGTTTGGTTGCGATGTCTCGCCAATAGTGTGTCACTTCTTCAGGGATCGCTCAGTTTCAGTGATCGCTCCCGTTTCACTCAACAGCGGGAGCCTGCGCGAAGGCGGCGGGCCTCCCGCTAGTAAAAACAATTTTAACATATGATTCCCCCGAAAAATACATGTGTCCCCTTTTCCCCTGAAAAAAAGTGGCCCGCATAACCCCCGCAGCCGAGCGCAAGTGGCTGTAGCCTGCTAAAACTAAAAACGGGGATCCGTATGCTCATTCAGTCACGGTAAGGGTATTTAGCCGGCCTCTGGCTATGTTTTCAGTTTTTAGACCTTATGGACCATCTTTTCACATTCATGCGTGGACAATTGAATATTAATGATTAAAGAACAATCTAAGATGTTGAATCTTAAAAAGGAATTTTATTATGGGAATAACAGCCAATTTTTGGAAAAAAAAATAAAAGATAATTTGATGGAGTAACGGCATTGATTGGTTTATTATTTTGGCTCGGGGGACCCTTAAGGAAAAAAGGACGTACGTATCCCTTCATTGGAAAAGACAACCGATTATCGGCATCGTACGTCGGTTTTTGAATCAGTAGGGAAACGGTAAATTTTGTACTGTTTAGACATAATACACGGTGTCTTTTGGAAAATAATCACACCATTTTGCAGTAGAGGGTCATGTACAGACCTGGATTTAACATAGTCCCCCCCCGTTTTAATATATCGGTCGCCCCCGAGAGCAAACGATATCTGTTACCTGCCACGTGACCTGGTACCTGACACGTGACACCAAACGAGCATCTCGTTACCGTTTATACCTACAATCGGCCAAAGCACAGCATTCGGTATCTCTGTTGTCACAGCTCATCGATCAAGATGTGAGACGTTCTGTACGGGAGGGGTATGACACGATCTGCACGATTTGGGCATTGGGGATTTCCAAACGGTAATTTGTGTAACTGCTAAATGCATTTACTATGGCAGTCCCTCGGTCCCAGTGACATTAAAAAAAATAAAAAAAATAAAAAATTGTTCAAAAGATCTTAGTAATTCATGATAAAAATTAAGAAAAAAAATATGGAAGTTCAACATCAATCATGCTCTGTTAACTTACCGTGCATAACTCAAAACGCCAGAAACTTCCCCTGCAAAAGTTTAATTCTATCAACATAAAATAACCTTGAACATACGCGCCATGCTACAAGCTAGGCGCTCTGTAGCCATGCGCAAGCCGATACACCTAATTACAAAAACCGCCCTATTATAATATTATACACCCCAAAACCAGTTGCACTCCTGGTTACGCCACTGTCAAAAAGGACCTGGGGTTCGTCCGCGAACTTGAATCGTAAGTATATACTTACTTTTTGCTGAGCGCTTGTTACGATTTCTACAAGTTGGTCACTCCGTGCGTTCGCGAACAATGGACGTTAGACAGACGTAGGAACACCTTTTCGCATAACTTGGGCTCATTCTTACGGGTTCTATTTGGGGTGCATTCTTGGGTGCAATATGTACGAGTCGGTGTGAATGCCGTTCTAGGAATATCGATTAATGGATTTAGAAGCATACGCGTGGAATTTGGGGTTGGGAGACTTATTAACGGTTTAAGTACTCGACTACCCCTCGCATATGAAAATTTCTCCTGGTTGATGAGAAACCGCGTTAAATTGGCTTGTTATTATTAGCTGTATACTTTTCGATAGGTATATAGATAGATCTCCACCGTACCAGAAAATGGCTTCAGAACCAAATAGGGCGGCTATTCTTTCCTCATTAGGAGTCATTCTTTTTTTTTTTTTTTAATTTTTCTTTTTTGGTTTTTTTAATGGTTTAAAAAATTATATTTAAAAAATGAAAATAATATAGGCCTATATCCAATAACTCGAAAACAAAAGACATGAATGAATGAAGATTAACAGGCCCCAAGGTAAATGCTCGCAGCCAGCAGGGAAAGGTCTGTTAACGCAAGTGAAGAAGAGATACAATTGATTTCGATTGTGGAAGAAGTACTCATGATTTATAGAGGAAAGAAGAGGCCAAGTCATTTCATTGACTTTTAATTCGGGAAATCAATACATATCAAGATCTTTTTTATTTGGCCATGTTGAGGTTGTTCAGTGATACCATTTAATGTCAGAAATTTTTACCCATAATACCACAATTTCCAAAACTTTAACCTCTCTTTCTCAGAACTAGTATTCTGTGACTTAAGTACTTCTCCCACTCCAGTCTTCAATTACTAGCGAGACTTGCACTGATTTGTAACAGAATTCAAAACTCGGAACGAGTCATATATGGACGAATAATTTGTGCCTTTTTAAGGCTGACTAAAATAATTTGAAATGTTTTTTTGTGGTGTATATTAATTAAAATGTCCTAAAAACTCAATTCCACCACCAAGATTGAGATGAAACGTAATGATGTAGTAAATATTTAAATGTGTAGTATAACAGTGCCATAGGATAGGCCTACTGTATATAACAAACATATTATTACATAATTGAGATTTTCTGTATGAAGGACATCAATTTGAGCTTAGCAATTTCACACAGTGATTAATATGCATGGACAAGCATTTTGTACATGGAAAAATTAAGGTTTGTTCACTTTACACACACTACGAGTGTGTTACGTGTACTCATGACCACACGTAGTTTTAATCGTAAATCTGGCTTACTCGTAGGACACACGTAGCCTACGTCCAAGTTTCACGAACGCGTAAAAATCTTAGTAGTAACTTACGTCGCAACTAGGGCTACGTCAGTCTTACGACAGCTTTCGCGAACGAACCCCTGGTTATCATAACAAAGGACGGTGAGTCAGGAATGAACGTTTTGTCCAAATTTAGTGAACATGACAATCAATTAAAACGTTTTTCGCGCTATTTGATTCTGGGAAGCTAATACATGGGGAAATGTAATGGACGTTTTAGTTTATATTTTTTTCATATACAATTTTTTGACACCAATGTTTTTCCAATACAGAATTTCATGGAGAATCTGAAAATCATGGGTGTCATTTTTTAAAATGTGTTCTTGGGTGTTTTATAAGGGGGGCAACATTTGTACAGGGGTAAACAATAAAAGTGTTTAATTGTTTAAAATTTATACCAGTCTGTTCGGCTGCTCATAAGGTTTCTAAAAAGGTATAGTTTGCCATATTTACGACCTATTGTTTTAGTACAATAGGCTCAAAAAAGTTCAAGGTCATTATTTATAGAAAGGTCCGATTTTGTTGAAACTGGTTTTAAAACGTTCATTGTGTCATACTAAATAAGAAAATGTATATAGATTCTGTGTTTCACCTTTCAAAGTGAGACTTTTAGAGATGACTAGTGGTCTCCCATAGACCCTGTGGACCACGGCCATATTTGCCCTCTTAATTATTATCAAAACGTCATTGACAACGCGACCTTTATATTTTCGACTTCTGTACAGTAAGACAAACAATTTGGCTCCATTTTTAGAACAAACCGATGAATCTGAAATTTTACCCCCAGTGTGACCTTGAACCCGTTTTACCTTGTAACTCTTGTACTATAACACTCAGGTAGGGCAAACATACCTTTCTGTAATCCTTGAAAGGTACTGAACATGATGGTATACTTTAAAACACATTTTGCCCCCTTTTATATTTTGGCCCATGTATAAACCAGTGTAAACTTTGCCCCCCTAGAATTCATCCAAGAACACGTTTTAAAAAATGACACCATGATTTTTGGAATCCTCATACAATTTTGATTTAGAAAAAACTTGGTTTCAAGATTGTATGAAATTTTCACAAAAATACAGTTCCACATGTACTAAGCAGCACCTGTTTAAGAATCATAACTTTTGACAATAATTACGTTATGTGGAGTCGAGAACTCCTTGTACAATTTTAAACCATTTTTTCAAAGTAAATTGCTTTTTTCTGCATGTTGCAATACTTTTGGCCAGTGTGTGTATATGTTGTACATTGTTCAAACCCTGGGTTCAAACTAGGCCTTATTTTGAAATTAATCTCTATTGCATTAACATTTAATCCAATCTATTATGATTTAATATATAAGGTAAATAGGATTTAATTTGAAATATATTTTGATTGGTCCCTGACTACAATCCTATAAAGGATTCAATTTTAAATCCTGAAATTACGGTTGGTGTAAAACGCATAAGAGCATAAGACTGCATAAGCATAAGAATAACCGTATATACGAAGCATAAGCGCATAAGAGCATAATCGCATAAGCGCATAAGAGCATAAGACTGCATAAGCATAAGAATAACCGTATATACGGAGCATAAGCGCATAAGAGCATAACCGCATAAGAGCATAAGACTGTATGACCAAGCGCATAAGAGCATAAGACTACATGACAAAGCGCATAAGAGCATAAGACTGCATAAGCATAAGAATAACCGTATGTACAGCATAAGCGCATAAGAGCATAAGACTGCATAAGCATAAGAATAACATTTACGGGCATTTACGTAAAAAAAATGGCCTATTTGACGATTTTTTTCCCGAAAATTTTGCAAATTTGGACCCATGTCTAAGGGTTTTCTGCCTTCAAAAACGGGTGATTTTACAGAGTGTTTTCCTTCTTCTTCTTTTCTAAATTGCAACCCTTATCCAAGGATTTTTTTGGCAGAAAATGGGACCAATGTCCCATTTGGGAGGCACATCCCCGTATGCCTTGACATGTCATTATCCCCATCCCCCTCCCCCCGATTATGCTCCGGATGTATGGTAAATCGAATGCGTTTTACACCATCGTGCGCTTATGCTCCGTATAGGCTCCGTGGGGCTTATGCGTTTTACACTCTTATGCTCTCATGCGCTAAATGCTCCGTACATATACCGTTATTCTTATGCTTAAATGCACGTACCTATGCTCTTATGCGCTTATGCCCCGAATATACGCGGTTATTCTTATGCTTATGCACTCTTATGTTCTTATGCTCTTATGTGATTATATTGCGTATATACGGTTATTCTTATGCTTATACACTCTTATGCGATTATGTTCCGTATATACGATTATTCTTATGCGATTATGCACTCTTTTGCGATTATGCTCTTATGCGATTATGCTCTTATGCGAGTATGTTCCGTATATACGGTTATTATTATATGCTTATGCACTCTTATGCGATTATGTTCCGTATATACGGTTATTCTTATGCTTGCACTATTATGCTCTTATGCGATTATGCTTATGCACTCTTATGCTCTTATGCTCTTATGCTTATGCAGTCTTATGCTCTTATGCGCTTATGCGTTTTACACCAACCGTGAAATTTAGAGTGTAGAAGGGGCAAAATATAGCTTTGAATTCGGAGTAGAAGTGACACAAATTGCCACAACCCAGTGGACAAAATTTATACGTGGAATGCAAAGTTGCTAAATGAGTTATAGAAAGTCCAATCTACATTGTACCTATAGTGAACACAAATGATGTCAGTTTTAATATGTCATATTTTTGTAAGGTGGCATTATTTGCAGTTCCTATCATTGGTTTGTACAGTGGCGTGGTGGAGATATGGCAAATGCAAAAATGCAAAGTCATCGCTATCAGCATATAAAGGATTAACTTTACGTTTTTATCTATTGTTTAATTATTTCAATATGTAAATACATAACAGGAAAAATATGCTCAAATATGACCGTTTTTACCGAAAATTGATATTACCACTAACTTTCAGAAATGGTGAGACCTTTTTTGTTTTAACTTTACAAGGAATATACCCCCTAGATGTCTCTAAAATCACATGAAAGTGACTGCTGTTGATTAATAACACAATTAGGCCTATAATCCATCACAATGTCAGATTTGAAAACACATTAATTTTTGGAAAATTAAAAACAAAAACAAAAACGTTTTACCGTATCCCAAAACTGAGAAGACATGGCTTCTGATAGAATGTTATTTTTTGCCAAGGAAATTAATCGCTATTCACTACCAAAGGCACTCAGAATTAACTTAAAGTAATTAAAGGTCCATGGCCCGATCGTTAATAGCCTCGTCCCCAGGGACCCCAGATTTTACCGGAAGTGGTCAAAATTTTGGTATTAGAAGATTGCTACTATTTTTCTCATGTACCTTATGAAATCTTAGGGCGAAAGGATGTTTGGTTTGGATGTTATGAGCGAAAATGTGCCCCTTTTTGGTCGACCAATATTAATTTTACCGAGTATTCTATGGGGATTGCAAAATCACGTTTTTAGCTCTCACATCAAAACGGGTTGAATTATCGGCGCGAAACTTTACAGATGGGGTTTTGGGTGAAGGCCATTCTATCAAGATGAAAAACTTATAGACTTAAAATCGGGCCATCCCCCTTTAAGTATAGAGAAATTTATAATGAAAGTTTCCGGACCTTCAGTTTGCAGAAAATATGTTTTAGTTTATTCCAGTGTAACCTGTTGTCTGAAATTCCTTGAGTCTCCTGTCCTGGGCCTCACGAATCATCCCTGTCATTTTATTGCTACTGCAGCCCCTAGCCCGCCACCTATGGGACTCGGATATAGACCAGTTAACATTGTTTACGTTCTGAGTCGGTCACGTGACCCGGAAGTTGCTGCTCGCAGGCAGTCGCAGGCAAAACATTAG
>JAMKCH010018420.1:0-44908 GCA_023653785.1 Ophioderma brevispina
TATAGGTAGTACTAGTTGTCATTTTTGCCAAGATGGCTTTCCATGGAGGCATATTTGATTCTGTAGGAAATTGAAACTTAAGTAGAAACAAAATTGCTGATTGGATGAGGTGCGCAATACTTCCAAGGTTCCTTAGAATTAAATCAATGTGTGCGTATCACTTTTCTTCAGTGTTGCACAGAAGGATTTTGCCCTGGTACAAGGCTCTTCATTTAACATTCGGTGTCAGTTTCTGCGTAGTCTCCTACTTTACATTCGTTTTGTGTTTTAAATTCTACACAGTGACATGTTGCATTCTACACCGAGATCAGATGTACGTGAAAATGATTGAGTAAGTCACTTACAAATGTTATATAGTCATTTCATGATCCAAATGAGATGAAAACATGAGTTAATTTCCCAATTAATGTATAACTTTCCTGTTTACAAATAAAATATGATTAGCCATTCTGTTGTTGCTCGCTACTTTTTATAGGGGGCCAATACATCATATCATATTGCTTTGTTTTTTACTAATCATCAAACCTTAGAAAAACGTCTTTATCCAATAAGTAAACTAGCAATCCCGAATCGCATACAAAGAAGTGGTAACACACCCATCGTACGTGGCATGCTGATTTCTGATTTTGCACCCACAGTCACTCGTCAGCCGTGGGTGCGCTTGTTTTCTGTCGCTGCTTTGTGCGTAGCTGTAAACATGCTCTGAGCTGTGTATACATAATATGCCGCTTGTCCGTTTAGATTTTATTTGCAGTGAAAAGAAAATTAGATATTTTGTACTAAAACCTTCCACTTTCACATAATGGTCTTGCCAAAGTACCTGTACAAAGTATGCATTTTAATCAAACCAACAACTTTCATAAAAAAATATATTCAACACTTGAGATTGTTTACACAATTTCATTGGTTCCTAGCCATGTGATATGAAACGATATCACACGATACAGCGCGTATGCGTCAATGCGATATGCATACACACTGCTCGGGCCATTCGAAGGAGCATAGTAACAATGGACTGATCAATTTAAAATGCTCAGGTAGTTCGTTGGATAAAATTTACCGTAATTAGAAATATGTTACTGACAGCTTCTTATTTTGATAAAAGCTTCTTATTTTGATAAAGTGTTAAAGAATGAGAATAAAGTTATTGTTTTAAGTCTCTATCATGTCATATCACACAGGCTACAGCACTATTTTAGTGTAAAACAACTCGGCTGCACCTCGTTCTACTCAAAATAATGACACACGGCAGACACTAAAACAATACCTTTATTCTCTAATGGACAACTGCCTATGTGCACTTATTGTTTTGTGTCATTGCCAACTTTAACCTACACTCCACTTTAAAACATTTACATTCTACAAATATCCCCCACTCTAAACTAATTCAAATCCAACTGCCGATGCCATCTCGGCCAGTTTTTGAAAAGACCTTGTTATACTAGTTTTTAAATAGTAGTGAATATTCTTTTGATAATATACCTACAGGTACTCAATAACTGTCTAATACTTAATGAATATGCATTAGGCACTATTGCTAGTGACTCCGAGGGTGTTTTGAATCAATCCCATGATGCATTGCAATGTTCCTATACTGTACTGTAATAAACACATGTCAGTACTTAGGGATAAGAAGTGTTTTAAAAGTTTAAGAACCATAAGGTATTTCATAATCATGCTAAAAAATCCCTAAGTAGTAACACTTTGAGGGCTAAAATGAGGGTTAAAATCAGGATTTTTATGCGTTAAGAATAAGATTTTTATGGGATCACATGACCCTATTGAGGGGAAATTTCCCAAAACTGGTGCATTGTGGGATTGACTCAAAACGCCCTCTACTAGTGACTGAAATGAGAAGTAATGATTCGTAAATATATCAATTGCCCAGAGATAATGATCATTAGGACCGCTTGAATTCTTCTTTCTACATAATCGGGGTTATGCAGTGCAAACACATTACGGGCAAAGTGGTAAGGAATAGCTTGTTGTAGGAATGTAAATACAGCTATCGGGGTCTGTATTGATTTGGTAGTAATGATACTGGGTCGCTTCAGCAATAATTGCTTGTGTAAGGCAGATTACTTAGAGTTTGAAAAAAATAGCATTTACAGTGACTTGATACTCAGTACTCAAGCAGTGGTGATATTATGTCTGCTGTATTTCATTTCTAATCCAAGGTCCTTTTCAAATGCAGCCATTTTTTACTAACATTTAGACTGATTTGGCCAAATTTGGATCCAGGTAACACAAACATTTCTTTTGTTAAAGGTGGATGACCCGATCAACAACTACGTCCACCCCACTTAACTCCCATGAAAATTGAGATTTTGGTAAAAGAAGAAAGTTCATATTTTTTGCATTACCCCGGTGAAATTTATGGCCCAGGAAATGTTTCCATTTAGATGTTATGAACACAAACATATCCAAATGTACTAGTGGACCACATTAGTTAACACACACTGTTGTATGGATCAATTTATTATACATTTTTGCTTCTACAATCAAAATGGCTGGACCGATTTAACTCCAAATATGTAATTGGAATTTTTGGTGATAATGCTTCAAAGTGAGAAGGAAAACATGAACATTCAGACCATGATCAGCTGAGCTCACCCACCTTTAACTTCAAAAGTTTTGAAAGATGTCATTGAAAATAAGTAAAATCTGTCACCCATAGTGTTATGTGCACATTATGTGTATGTTATGTGTATATTATGTGTATGTCATGTGTACACGTAGCTGCCTGAAATTGTGAATTGAACTGCAAAACTTCTAGCTGTAAAAACCACAAAAAAGAATGCTGCTAAAATATCAAACTAGCGGCAGTATGCAAATTAACTTGTTGATGCCTTTAGCCAAAGGTCATAAGTTATGGTGTATATATTTTCTAACACCTATGTACATGTTGATGTGCTTCTGGAAGTGTGTTAAGCTCTAGATCTTATTTGGATGTTGTTGTTCATTTGATAAGAACCAGATGTATAAATGTGTGTTCCATTTCACCTTGATGATTTGTGCAGTTGGGAGGGGAAATTTTGTCTGGTCTTGCTTCCCTCACTGGTAGCTTTTGAATTGTGCTATTGTTCAATCAAAAAGAAAAAAAAAAAGGGGAAAAATGTTTCAAACATGGATTAAAAAAATGGTGACATTGGTAAAATACAAAAAAGTATGTGGTCTGGGGTGACAACGATGCTGAAACCATTGAAAATGTGGTTCAGTCCTATATATCCGGATAACTCAACATACGTGTTAATGATTTGTTAGATAAAAAATTGTATACATTATCATTTTAGAAATAAGATTCAATTTTTTGAAGCATTTTTGTAGTCCACAACACTATTTAGGGATTTAGAGTGATATTTTTTTCAGATGTAACATTGATCAATCCTAATCCTTAATATTTAGACCTAAGAATTAAAGTACAAATTCAAAATTTAATCACTTTGTGGAAAGAGGGCCAAATCATGAATTTGTTTGTTGTGCTTAACATTGAAGTACTAAGTCAAATTTCAGTACTTCTCATTAAATAGCCAATAAGGTTTACAGCCTTACTTCAACCATCTTGTAGCCTTAGGTCAAGATCAGCATCCATATAAAGCCAGCTAAAAAAGGTTAAAGTCTGACATCAATCCAACATCACTGGCTATGGTGTTACACTGGACATAGCCCAGATAATATGCCTCTCCATCTGGTGTGGATTTATGGCAGCTCAGGAGTTGCCGCAGCTCAGGAGTTGCCACACAAGTTGCAGTGACAAAGCGGTGATGTCAATCGTTTTCTCTCATAATCTAACTGACCACTGGTAGACATCAATGTATAGGTGATCCATTTGTCCTTTGGTGGTGTCAATTGTTAATGTGTGGGAGGATGGTCATTAAGGTCATTGCTGATGGCATACACTTGCAGCTCTGTTGCAGCAAATATGTGGCGAAGAGTTACAAATTCGGACATAGATTGGGAACATAAATATTTAGTATATGGGGTGTTATCGTGCGATTTCTATTTTTGTGTGGGGCATTGGGAGGGCTGAAAATCAGCCTATTTTAAAAATTTAAACTTTCTGTGTGCTGTGGAATGACAAAATTTTTGTGATTGCCTATTTGCCTTAGCTTCACGTACTATCATATATATGCAAAACATAATTTTAAAACTTGGTGTAGTATGGCTTCATTTCAGTATTTGAATATTTTTCTTTGTTAGGATTCCCCTTAACCTGCTGGCCACTACCATGTATGATACAATCTGTCTGATTGGCTCATTACAGGACACAACATTAGATAGTCCTCCAGATGAGTAACCAATCAAAATAGTGCTTCTGGGCCATTCCTTGGTCACGTTTGTGACCAAAAACCGAATGCTGTTTTGTCAACGTAACCAATCTGTTTTACTTTTTACATTGTTAATAACTTTCAGTCCAAACCTACATGTAACCAAAAATGATGTTTCCACTTTTGGTAGATTGGTTATTTTGTCATGGTTGCCCCCAAAAGTTTGGTCACGTGTGTGACCTTCTGATGGTCACAAACGTGACTTTATTTTCCCCCAATGACAAAATAACCAATCAAGTGAAGGTGGATATATTATTTTTGGTTAGGCTTAGACTCAAGGTTATTAATAATGTAAAAAGTAATAACAGATTGGTGATGTTGACAAAACAGCATTGGGTTGAAAGTAAAAATTCGCCGGTTTTTGGTCACAAACGTGACCGAAGAATGGCCCTTCTGTATCCGTGTGTTAAACCATACCAACATTCTTACAGTATCTCATTACATATTACCTGCCAAGCAACCAATCAAAATAGTGCTTAGTACCGATAGATAGGCAGGTGGTGCCCAGGGGGTAAAATTTAAAGCTTCAATTGAAGCGAAAAAATAAATTTTTTCAGTCTCCTTTGGTCAACCATTCTGACCATTGTCACACCGCAGTAGCAGCAAAATCAAGCAGGGCTGGAAAAAATGCAAAATTCCCAGGAATACAATCCCAAATTTCCCGCCAAGATTGCCAAAATTTCCCTTCAAAATTAGTTATTTCTTTTTTACACAACAAAATTTCCCTCCATATATCAAAATTGCAGGGAATGTGATTCTCAAATTACCCACTTTTTCCAGGCATAAAAATATCAGCAGCTCATCTGTAGTAAAGGTCATAGTCTGCATCACGAATAGCCTAGTCCCCCAGGAGAGCCCAGATTTACCGGACATGTTTAAAATTGGTATCAGAAGAAAGCTGCTATTTTTTATCATTTACCTGTGAAATCTTGGGGCTGATGTTTGGTTTGGATATTATGAGTGAAAAATATGCCCCATTTTGGTGGAGCAATAGTAATTTTACAGGTATTCTATGGGGTTACAAAAATCACGTTTTTAGCTCTCACTTAAAACACCGATGAACTATAAGCACGACAATTTAAGAAGGGGTTTTGAGGTGAAGGCCATTTATAGATGAAAAAAATAGACTTAAATCAGGTCATCACCTTTAATGACAGATATTTAGCTATTTTATATTCGCATGGAGGATGTGCTGCAATTAGTAGTGAATTAGTCAAGAATCCATTGGCTAATGATTCATGGACTGTTTTAAAATTTGGTTCAGACCTAGAAATGTAGATGGTTCTAAAGACAATTGTTAAAATTTTAAAGGCGTCGAAAAGTGGTACCAGATAACAGGAAACTGGTGGGGTTGACATTAGCCTAGTGGAATTATATTCCATTTCCTATCACTTTATTTTTAATAGGACTCCTATAACACTGCCAACTAATTTATAACCCACAAATCGCTTATACTGATAGGGAAATTGTTACTTTTTGGAGTTAGCATAATGTTGTTAACATGTGTATATACAATATGTATCGGCATTGGAAAACAAATAAATAGCCTACTGGTGGGAAAAAATGAAAAACATACCCCTGTAATACATGCTTC
Source organism: Ophioderma brevispina (assembly GCA_023653785.1). Taxonomy (NCBI): domain Eukaryota; kingdom Metazoa; phylum Echinodermata; class Ophiuroidea; order Amphilepidida; family Ophiodermatidae; genus Ophioderma; species Ophioderma brevispina. The sequence goes on from JAMKCH010018420.1 coordinate 5,923, forward strand.
ACCTCCCCTCAATTTTTTAGAATTAACCAATATTAACCAAATTCAAAGTTAATGGATGCAACCACAATGGATAAAGTAAACCATGATATTTAACAAATTGCAATGTGTAATATGCGTCGATTTGCCTGGCCTAACATCTAATTTGTTCACGCTCACCAGTATGAACGTTGTGAATTTAAAGAAAAAAGTGGCACTGGCACATTGGTCAAAAATATCAAATTTCTTCAATTTGCTCGCAAATGATAGCCTAGCCATTGGAAGAATAAGATAGTTTTACACTAAAAATAACATACCCAAAACAGATAGGGACATTAATAAGAGGCTTAAGCATCCAGGTAATTTGTAAGGCTAACTTTGAATTTGCTCTAACTTTATCACAATTTTGTCACTATTACATGAATCTCAATCATTGACTCCTACTCATTGCATATAAACCACAAAGGTCACAGACCGGTCAACAGGTGCATTCCATGGAAATCGACTCCGGCGTGTGTTTTACTACTGCCATTCCCCACCGCATCGTCTCCTGAATTAATGTCACCGTGACATTAATTATAAAATCGCTTTTTTACCGTAAGCGTGCTGATTGATCTTAATAATTTCAGGAGAGTGCTAATGTATATAAAGCTTAACAGCCATGCAAAAAATATTCGCTGAAAAATCTAGAGGCTCCTTTTTTCAAAGTGCAGTGTCTCTTGAAAAGGGTGGATCTATACCTTTATAAGCTCAGGTTTCAAAGAAATTAAAACTGTCAGTAAATGCATTATTTTGCCTTCCAAACCTTTTATCGAAGTGCTTTATATTTATTCTGCTGCTACTACAAAAATTATCAGAAACATTTCATTCATCTAGGTGGCTGTCAGCTCAGTGCTCAAACCTACTATAAATACTTATTATGAAATTCCCATAACAGATGTCCATTTTTACTCCTGGGTAGACTTGTTAGAGAGACTTGCAAAGGTGATGGAAGTGCCTTGCCCAAGTGCACAATGCATTGGCCTTAACAAGACTTGAACCCACCATCTTCAGATCATGGGTCAGTTGTTCTATACACTGGACCACACGTGCCTTTAATTCGTGGCGTAGCCAGATGGGGGCAGAGGGAGGCAGAGTGCTCACTCTGAAAACATTTTTGGAGGAAATTGGGAAATGAGAAACACGGATATATTCATGTTAAATCGGCCCCTTTTCGGATTCTTTTGCCCTGCGACCGGGTAATTTTTGCTTGTGATCGGGACATTTGTTGCACCTACTGGGAAATTGCCCCCTCGGAACCACCGGGCTGGCTACGCACCTGCTTTAAAAATATGCTTAGATCATTTCAGCTGGCTGATGATATTTTTCCTACAGTTGTGGATGCATCCGTTTGTTAATTGTGTTGAGCTTGTCCAAACATCCTTTATGTATGTGGAGTTAGCAACAAGTGGATTGCAAATTTTAAAGGTGCCCCACCGAATTACAACATATATTGTTCTCTCTTTCATAGGAAGGGCCATCACATACTTTAAGAGTGGAAGTTGTGTGTATTATAATAGCTCATAGAGTACTGTACAAAATATTTTCCGGTTACCGTAAACAAACCATACAGTTAGTTGGCAGACAAATTGTTTGGCGTAACCCGACCGACCCTAAAAAAACCTGCCGACTCAAAAGTTTTTATGCAATTAGCACAAAATAAAAAATAGTCCCTGCGACCGCCCCCTTATTTCATATCCAATTACCAAAAAAAAATTACCAAGCCAACAGACTAAACAATAACAAAACAAGACACAAAGAAGCACCTACAACAATCCAAATATAAGATTTTTGATGTCATTGAAAAAAGCTTTAAATGAGTACATTTGTATTCATTTTAGAGTAAAAATTGAGAGATCTAAAAAAAAATTTTAAAAAACTGACCGACCCCGCCCTGTATTTTTTTCTGTTACGCCAAACAACATATTTTTTTTATGCCTAATGTGAAGAAGTCCGTCAAAGTATTTGCAGATGAGATGAGAAAATACAAGGTTTTCCATGGTATCCCAAATAATCAGGTTTATGGTGTGAAAGGCAAGGTTGAGGCGGAGGATCGGGTGGTGCCCCTTTACAGCTTGCAAAAATATTTTCCCCATAAGTAGCCATTTTTGATGGTTGGAGCTGCAATTGAACACCATATACCTGTAAAAGTATTGTGAAAAAAGAAATCAATAAATATTCGCCACACGTTTCTTGAATCTTCAATGTCAATACCATGTCTTGAGCTATATATAAAAGCATTTAAGTTGAAAAATGAATTTGAATGAGTGACCACATCCGTTGTTAAAACTGATCACCACACATGCCGCTGCTTTAATCTCTTATTCAAAATGTGCCTGTGATATGCCTTTCAAAACTCCCACCATCCAAAATGGATGAGTGTACGGGGGTACTTAGGGCTGGCAAAAACAAAAAGAAATGTGGATATTGTATGGGACAACTTGTCAAATAAACAATTGAAATAATTTCAACTTACTATTACAGTGCATTTGATGTTTATTGACCAAGTTGAATTCAAGTTGATATAGTGTTCACAAAGCAAAACTTCATTCAGACCATTTTGGATTTATAGTGGCTTTATTACCACTTCACACTACATTAAAATCATGTGTACTGTTGTCCTTGAGATTGTAGCATCATAGGGTGTCATAAGGGGACACATTGGAAACCTAGGTTTCACACATCACACCACTAATAACTGTCCCATTTCTGTTCCTGTACAAAATGGCGAGATGAAAACATCATTTTCTCCTCAACGGGACATCTCCATACCTTAAAGCTAACATTCTGCTTGAAGATCATCATTCCTCCTACCCATCAATCACTGAAATTAGGGTAGAAGTTCCCCAAATTTTTGAGCTACTGGACCGTGAAGAATTAGCATGCACCATGGACCCTGGAGGTCACAGCACTTTTTCATTCGGTAGTGTTCCCTGTAAGAATTATGGGTTAAAATTGGTTTGTCGGATCAAAATACATATCAAGACAACCTTCTTTTTGAATTCCTCATGAAATTCACCTTTTGAAAATGTGTAACTTTTGTATCAGGTAGGGTGAATACTTCTGATGTTATGCTAACTTGAAGCGCGATGATGCGATTTTCTAGATCGCCCTCCCGCAATGTAACGCTATGGGTGGCGAGTTCAAACACAATGGCCCGGTGTAGTTGGGGTGTGAATCCTATAGATACCTCAGATTTGTAAATTAATAATGCCATTTCTTGTCTATTTGAAACCGGAACCTCCGTCACATGTGTTATCATTCATGAGATAATTTTCTTTTTTTAATTAAGTGGAGCAACAAATAGTATGTTCCCTAAAATATCCCATGTCTGTTATCTACTGAGATTTCTTAGATAGGGCTCACCCAAAAACACTATGTTCTATTTTTCCATTGCTTAAAGCATATAGCAGAATAAAATACTTCTCTGCTCCTTATAGCACCTGGCTTTTTTGAGGGGAGGAAAGTGAAAGGAATGGGCTTCTCGTGTAGGGGGTTTTACTCTGGGGGGGGGGGGGGTGCAGATTGCTTGTACGCATGTCACACCAAGGTTTCCTATTATAGCTACAAACACTTTCAATTTAACATGTATCAAAATCGCTTCACTTTCCGGATAAAAGAGAGCTGCCATCATTGGAAACCCGGCATGTACATCACAAAAGTGTCATGGCCTATCTTTTTATCCATATACTGTGCTATTTAAACAGCTAAAAATTGCGCAGCCAGACTGCTGAATTTTGCAACCTTAGACAGAGACTCTGTCATTTTTAACATTTGCTTTCACAAACTTCAGGCAGCCTAGAGTGTTTTTTTATCAGCTCCTTTCACACTTACGCGTTGCCTTGCCCTCTCGCTCGTTCTCACTGCGCTGCCCCCCCCCCCCAATCTGCAACATACAACACTAGGCCCAGGGGCTGCTTTAGTATCACCTGTGTTTTGAACAAGTTGACAAGATCAAATCACTTACCGAGGTCAGGTGGGAAGGTTCCACAAACATTATAGCTAGTCTCCTATACCCAGCTCTTATAGGTGTATTCCCACTAAAATACTGATCCCATTCTTTCCAGGCTGTACAAAATGGGCTAGATGAAACACGTCATTTCCTCCTCAATGGAACATCTCAGACCTTAAAGCTAAGTTCCGCTTGGAAGATCATCATATCTCCTGTCCAATCAATCATGAATGTAGGGTAGTTATCCCTAAATTTTTCGAGCTACTAGAACTAGACCGTGAAGATTAGTCATGCAACCGTGGACGCCTGGAGGTCACGTCACTTTTCAGTCAGGTGTCCCTGTACTATACGTTAAAAATTGGTTTGTCGGATCAAAATAACATATCATAACAACCCTTTTTTGATATTCCTACAGATTTATACTTAATATTGATAGCAATCATGATTTGCAAGCAAACCCAGATCTCGCCATTGTCTTTTCTCAGTTTTTAGGGTATCCTTAGGCGAGGGTCACCAAAAAAAAACTTCATTTTGCAGTGGGGGCTGGACTTACCTGTTTCTTCAGTTATTTACTTACTGTGTGAATCCCTAGCCAGAATATGTGGTTCTAAAATTGACATGTCTTCAACATGAGACGGAATAAAGTAGCATGTCAATAAGGACCCCGTACACACTTCAAAATTGCTTATTTCCGACGAAGAATTTAAGTTATCTTGATTAGTTAAACCTAACGCGGGCCCAGACCGCAAGTCGGTCAAACTAAAACCGGGGTACCGGTCGGAAAATGTTTTTCTCCTTGCAATCTCGGCCGTCAACAACTATTTTTTGTGGCGCAAATGCCTCTCATTGCACCTCATTGCCTCTTGCCGTCTTACGCAGAAAATGCGCGATGTTCCTCTGTTGGCATCTGCCGTCTTTACGGAAATTTAAAATGACGCGATGTTCTCGTTGCATCTGGGGCCCGTCTTCCGGAAAATGACGTCGATGTTTCCTCGTTGACACCTGGGCAGGGTTCGATTCCAGTGCACACCTGCACCATGCATGTATATGTGACTCTGTGCATGTGAATTTTCCCTCTGTGCATGTTATTTTTTCTTATTTTCCGCCCTTTTTGGGAACAAAGCTAACATGTGTGCTGTAGATTTTCTAATCACACCCCGCACTGGGACGTCATTCCGGGAATGATGCGCGCTTTTCATCACTGCATTTGGGCCGTGTTGCCCGCAGAAGGCGCAATGCTTTTCTCAGCGGGTGACACTGTGTACAATTCCCATATACAATTTCGGCCTATCGAAGGTTGGTGATAGCGCCACGATTTTCGATAAGCTATTTTTAATTTATTCATAAACGCATTCATGACGTAAACCGAAGCATGACGTAGCGTACTAGCGCCACACGCACGACTTAGGAGTAGCGTAATACGCGGGCACGCACCCACTGGGCGACTATATAGCTACAAGATTTCATGCAGATCCGTGTGCATTTACGCATCCATTATTTATTTATTTTATTTATTTATTTATTTAGGATCCCTGTTCGCATTGCATTCGCACAGCGATGTCCCTCGTTGCACCTGGGGACGCTCTTTCCGGAAAATGGCGCGACAAAAAATGTTCTTGTTGCAAATCGGCCCGTCATTCCGGAACAATTGAAAAGCTATGTTCCTCGTTGCATCTGGGCGTCTTCCGGGAATGACCGATGTTTTCCTCGTTGCATCTGGGCCGTCTTCCGGAAAATTACGCGCTGGTTCTTCGTTTCATCTGGGACGTTACGACTTTACTCTACTTATTCCTGGTGCCGGGAAAACGGCCGAGATTCAATGAAACCGCAAATTTGTTATCGTCGTTGCATCTCTGTGCCGTTCAAAATAAAAATAATTGCAACCTCGTGGTCATTTGGGCCGTTGGTCGGCCAAACGACCCGGTCCTGGTTTAGGTATAAAGTGTTCTACACTCTATACTTAATTAAGATACAATTGCGTCCCCAACCAGCCTAACACTAACAGCATGAACAAGTGTGCTACTGTAAATAGGCCTTGGTATATAAACCAACCACCATCACCTCTAATTCAACGAAGTTTGCGTACACACTAGTAATCTCTTAATCGAAATAACCATTCCCTTATTTGAAAGAAGCTGAATTTTGCTTCATGAAGTAAGCCACATTAATCTTCGTTGAAATAAGGAAGGAGAACGACACACTATACTTGTCAAATTTTTTTATCTTCGTTAATGTCTTAGTTGAATTAAGAGAATTTTGATAGTGTGGTACGGGTCCAAGGTCTATAAGGCGCGCCACCACTACATCACTCCACCTTTGGGAGGGGAATGGTAGGTAGTTCCGGGAAAGATAACCAAACATGTGTGAGATATTTGCGTCCTTTGGGGACGGTTTTCCATTGAGGGTGGTATATTATCATAAACGTGAAGAGTATAGCTTGTCCTCGCTGAGATTATCCAAATTTTTGAAATTGATTCTGTGTAAAAGTAGCCCCTCGACTCTCCGCCCTGGTCTTAAGCGGCTATGAGGCGTGCACGATCGACTCAAAATAGTGGTGCGCTGTTCTATGCCCGTTTCTTACATCTATACTAGAATTTTATAAAAATGGCAATTTTTTTTTGAAGTTTCAGTTGTTGTTCTCTGGGGAAATGGTAATCAAACCATTTCAAAATATTGTCCGTGGTGCAAATTAGACGGCGTATGTGGTATTTTTACTTGTATTTCAATGGCGCGTTTATTTAGTGGTGTCGCCCTAATGAGGATTATGAGAATTTATTACATCTTACAAAAATGACTCAGCAATTTCCTCTGTGAAAAATGTACTATACGCACCGTATTCGTCATTGCTGTACAAAGTTATTGTGGTTCACTTTTAGGTTCTCAATCTTAAAAAATATGACACTATATTTTATGAATAACAATAAAGACGTGATGGGAATTGCACTGGGAATACCATCCAACTCTTGCAAATAATTGTTGAAACACTCTGAATGATTTTTGGAACTGTTCCCCCTCCGCAGCCTTTGATGTTGATTGAGGTACTTATATCATCAGCAGTCTTGCAATTCTTCTCCAACATTGAATTGAGGGTTGGGAGGGTAGGTTGAAGGGGAAGTTGGGGGCTGTTCAATCGAATGATGACAGTAGCTTTGGGGTGAGCAATTTTGGAAAGAGTGGTGAGTGCTCCAACTATTTCCAAGATCGTAGCATAATCCTTTCTTATTGATAACAATAGGCAAATTCAAACGGCAATAATGCACCCAGGGGTCCGCCTTATTAAGGCCTATAATAGGTGAAACCGGGCGGTAACCAGGGGCGGTTGGGTTGTGTATGCCCCCAAATTACAAAAAGACCCCGAAAGAGCGTAAAAGGCCACAGAATTGATTTTTGATTAGTGTAGACCTGAATCCACACTGTATCTGACCGGCCGATCTCCGATCGTGCGAAGGTTTGATCGGCGGCCGATTCCGATTCAGATGCCGATTCTCTGGTTATGACAGTAACCATGTGATTTTCACATCGATATTTTGTACACAGTAAATGTTCTCTCTGAAATTGCTTAAATTTCGTATTACTTACGCTATAGCTATATCCCATTACAATTGTAGTACGAAAGTACAATCTACTGAAACATGATCCTTTTTACACAGAAACTGTTTAGAAAAAATATTTTTCCATGGTTTTCTGAGCACCATCGCATCGGTTGAACAGCGGCGATAAAGACCGTCTCAGCCAGGTAGCCATATTTGATTAGTTGATTTCCGGGTTTGCGCGCATGTATATGGGATGGGATTGCAGTCGAATTTTCTAGAAATGTTTTCTAGAATATTCTCTAAACTAATTAGAAAAAAATCCCCTATCAATTTAGTATTATAATCGGTGTGAATAAAATGTATAAAACTCACATGAAATATCACATACATCCGTAAAAATTTACGATAACAAAGCGTCCAATTGTTATTATGGCTTGATGTGAAAGAGTTTTGTCCACAAATATCCAGTCAACAAGCTTGAATACAATTGTTTTGTATCAAATGAAAAGAATTATCAAACAATACCTCCGGCCAATCAGGAACACTGTTTCATCTCATTTTATAACTTTACGGGGAAATCCCTCCATTGAATACTGTTAGTGCTGACATGTAAATTCATGTAAACTTAACATTGCGCACTCGACCCTTCAACGCTTGTCATTTTCAGTTTATAGTTACTCCTACTAGTATTGTGAATGTTGTCTGACGACTCTGGATGGTTTCTAATGCAGATCAATTGAAAACATCCTAGCAGTGTCTTTTTAATGTGAGTTTGTAATGGTGTTTGCCGTTTTTTTTTTTTTTTTTTTTAAGTTTTTTATTTTTTTCAGTTTTTTAATTTTTTGAATTTTTGGGGGGGAATTTTTTGCTGATTCCGATTTCAGATCCACTAAGCTTAAAGCGGCCCGGTTCAGATCTTTCCGATGTGATCGGTTTTACACTATTTGTGATTGGAAGCGAGTTCAAAATTAGGATTTTTTATGCTTTTTTGGTTTGAAAAAAGTTAAAATTTCAGTGTAAAAGGTCCACTTTGGCTGTGACTTCACCCGCACTGTGACGGCGTGTGGCCTTCACCCACGTATACGGCCCACTCCACTAACTTGCCAAACTTAACCAACGTAGCCCATGGGCTTAGGCCGAGTGCTTTCTGTGTTCTGACCTACTGTCCATTGTGGTTTTTTTTTTCCTCATTTCCTTAGTTGGACTGGAGCAGTTTTGGATAGGAGCTGTGGATAGGAAACCGTAGATAGTTTGGCCAGAATTTTTCAGGTAAGATGCCGATAATGGTGTCATTACCATTAACCACCAGAGGTGAAGATTATCATCAGTTCTAGCATCTTCTGTTTTCAATTATGGTTTACTAGAATTCCTTGAAAGCTTATTTCCCAAAAATGTTGTTTGATTCCATTTTAGCCTTTGGTGTTTGTGCAAATCTAGGGATTTAAGGCAAAAGGCCACCGTCGCCCCCCCAATGGCTGCCAAGTGTTAGATTGGACAGGTTTAATACTTAAGGAGAACCTGTACAAGAATACCTATACAACATCTTCCGTTATAAAACAATTTTGACACATATGGAGTGTTTCATGGGAACATGGAATACACTAACCATAAACGAATTAAAACTTTTGTCTGACCCCGCGCTATTTGAAATGCACGCTAGTGTATATGGGATATGTATTTGTGTATGCGATACGGGACGGTACAAGTAGCGTCAACAACCTAACACATGTATGACCAAATGTGGCTGGTTGTATCGCCTAACCTGTTAACCTACACTACGTGATTTTTAAATAGCACAATGTCCAGACCGCGATGGTTTTCATTCATAAGTTAGGGTTAATATAATTCTGTTTTTCTATTAACCACTCGATATGTAGTCAATAATTATTTTTATAGTGAATATTGTTTGAATATTATACGTTGTACGGATTCTCCTTTAAGGCACTATTAGTGTTGCTAAAATCAACAAATAAATAATAAAATCAGATTTTTGCTGGTATGTAACAAGGTATAAGTGTCCTAACATACCCTGCAAATGATAGGACCAGAGCACCTAATAAAGACAAAAATTGGACATTTTTAGTCATAGTGTCCATTTGGACACTAACTACAACACGTTAAGTTTAATGGAGATTCGTATCTTTTGAACAACTGCCGTTTTTCTTTCCTTTTCTGTCAATTTTTTCGGTTGAAAGACTAACTTTAAGAGATTTCTACAGACTTACCCTTCACTTAAGCTATTCCTCACATTTCAGGTATTTGACTCATTCGAAAAATCACTGATAGTGGCTTTAATATACGCTCCTGAGAGGTTCACTTATCTTTCCCATACGTTGTCACCCATAGAGGCTTAGCCCATGATGTCATCATGGGGCGTATAATACGATTATGCTCATATCAGAAATGGATAGGAATTATGGAAAAAACAGTTTTATATTATTTTAAGCTGTCATTTGGTCACATGGTAGATATCAAAAGTTATGTTCAAGCCGATGCCAAGTCCTAGAATAGGGGCATGACTTTACATTACCTGTCATGTTCACAGTTACATGAATAGATTTTTAAAGACACTATCATGATTCTCCGATAGAGTAAATAAATATTTGAATTTGCAGGAATAGCTTAAAAGGGAAGGATAGGTCTGCAGAATTACTATAAGTTATTTTGCAACTGATAAGTCTCAGAAAAGGGAGAAACCAGCAGTTTTCCAAAGATATGAATCGCCATGAATCGCCTTCACGTACGTTTTGGGAAGGGGGGGCTGGTGTAGTGGCTTTCCAACACTCCCTTTCACCAATCTGTCCGGGGTTCAAACCCCTGCGGAGCCTGTGTTGTGCGTGAATTTGGTTACCGATCCATACCCCTCCGCGTCCTTTTTGGGGTGCAGGTTTTTTCTCAGAGTACTTCGTTTTCCTCCGGCATCTCAAATCGACTTCTTTCCCATAATGCCTTCCTTGTCGTTTCGGTATCGGACTCGTTGTGTTGTAGCAGCCTGCCTAAGGCGCTCCACAGCGGTGCCCTGAGCACTTTGGTGGATATATCCCTAAGTTATAGATTACTATTATTATTATTATTATTATTAAGTGTCGCCTGGGACAATGACTAAAATACCTATTTTGTCCCTTATTAACTATTAATTTCTTTCAGACTCATTAATTTGCAGGGTGTGTTAGGATACCATTACTCATGATATCCAGAATCGCAAAAATCTGAATTTTGTATTATTTTTTGATTTCTGATTTCAGCAAATCACTGATATGCCTTTAAGTCAACCAGATTTGAATCGAAATTAAGACGTTGCAGGCAAACATGTAGTAGGGAACAACTTTAAAATCTGTGCCTTTGATCTTTGGTGTCTGCGAGTATTCAGCTCGCACTAATAGGAGGTGACAGAGCAACATTTACGTTTCGTAATTTTAAATTGTTATTTCTGGTCTTACAGCTGTTATAATAATGATTGAATATGCAAAATGAGAAGTACCATCTGAAATGCTTAACGCATAGTTTAATACTGGCCCAGTAACCATTAATCTGCCTCTTTCCTGGCAGTAATTATAATAACCTCAATGCTAGCAGAACATTTCAATATTTAATACATTGACATTTGTATTTAGGACAATACAACCCTGGTTTTTTTGGGTATGATACATGATACCCAGACAAACAAGGTCAGTTCCTGTCACTGCTGTACAAGTACAACCCCGCTGAAACGTGTCCCTGGGTGATAGCATGTGTTTGGATTTCGCAATATGGCACGTCTCAGTCCCTTGGCCACAGTCAGTACCTTCTATTCCGCACTGTATTTAGAAATACACCCCTGTTTTAGGGTATGATACATCAGGCGCGTATCTAGGAGGGGGCGCGCTCCGGGTATTCCTGCAAAATCTTGCAAAATCAGCCCATTTTGGGACAAGTTTCAGCGTTCAGCAGCCCCCCCTCCCCCCGGTAATTTGACGTTTTTTCAAATCCTGGATCCGCCCCTTTACAGACACCCATTACACAGTGTTTCATGTTAAGTATGCAGGGTATTTGCCTTTCCCTGTACAGGATTGGTATTTTCATTTACACCTTGAAAGAGGACTGTCAATTAGGAGGATCGCTTGACACCAAATGCCATTCTCGCACCATATAAATTTTGAGATCGAGCCGCCCTTATGTATCATCTGGAAAGTAACCCTTTTTATGTTTAATTAACGGAACCTATGTTGTTTTTAGCCAAATGAAGCTCAATAATCCCAAGCAACCACACGAAATTGACGAGGCTCGACAGGCAACCCACCTAACAGTATTACCATTTATTGTCGATCCCGCTTTAATTGGCAGCACCACAGGCGTGAAAACTTGGCTAACATGGGAATTTCCATATCTCTGTAAAGTCAGAATATTTCAAAAGAACAACCTTTATTTTCACAAATGGGGAATATCTTGAATAAACAAATTATCTTTAGTATTGAAGTACTCTGAAAAAGAAGGTTAGTTGTTTTCTAGGTTCAGCCAAGGTGTCTGGACCCCTTTCATGAACAGCCATAGATATCAGTCCTTTAAGAGCTTGATATTTCTACCATAGCAAAGTACAATTACCTGTAGATTTGGCTCTTTTTCACTTAAATGTGTTCTTATTGAAATTTTGACTTTATTTACAGATAATTCATTTAGTAACTGTACTAGGCTGTATTTTTATCTTCAAAACGAAAAATATTCTTTATTAAAAACCAGAGGGTGTTTTGAATCATCCCATAATGCATTTGCAATGTGCCTAATTGTACTGTACAAAACACATGGCAGTACTTAGAGATAATTGTTCCAAAGTTCAAGAACCATAAGAGATTTCATGATCATGCAAAAACACTAACCATAAAAAGAATTAAAAACATTTTGTCTGACCACGCGCTATTTGAAATTCGCGCTAGTGTATATGGGATATGTATTTGTGATATGGGATACGGACGGCACAGTAGCGTCATACACCTTCACACATGTATGACGCAAATGTGCTGGTTGTATCACATAACACGTTATACACTAGCGCGATTTTTAAATAGCACATGGTCAGACTGGATGGTTTTAATTCATAGTTAGGGTTAATATAATTCCGTTTTTCTATGAAACCACTCGATATATGTGGTCAATAATTATTTTATAGTGTATATTGTTTGATATTATACGTTGTACAGGTTCTCCTTTAAAGGCACTATTAAATAAAATAAATAAAAATCAGATTTTTGCTTGTATGTAACAAGTATAAGTGTCCTAACATACCCTGCAAATGATAGGACTAGAAGCAACCTAATAAAGACAAAATTGGACATTTTAGTCATTAGTGTCCATTTGGACACTTACTACAACACGTAATTGAATGGAGATTCGTATCTTTGAACACTGCCGTTTTCTTCCTTTTCTGTCAATTTTCGGTTGAAAGACGTAACTTACGAGATTTCTACAGACTTACCCTTCACTTTTAAGCTATTCCTGCACATTTCAGGTATTTTGACTCATTCGGAAAAAATCACTGATAGTGGCTTTAATATACGCTCCTGAGAGGTTCACTTATCTTTCCCATACATTTCACCATAGAGGCTTATTCCATGATGTCATCATGGGGCGTATAATACGATTATGCTCAGATCAAAAAATGGATAGGATTATGGAGAAAAACAGTTTCATATTATTTTAAGCTGTCAATTTTGTCACACGGTATAATATCAAAAGTTATGTTCATGCCAAGTCTAGAATACCAGACACTTACAATGACCTGTCCTGTTCACCAGTGGAGTTACATGAATAGATTTAAAGACACTATCAATGATTCTCCCGATAGAGTAATAAATATTTGAAATTGCAGGAATAGCTTAAAAGGGAGGGATAAGTCTGCAGAATTTTCATAAGTTATTTGTTGCAACTGAAATTTCGTTCAGGAACAGAAAAAGGGAGAAAACAGAGTTTCAAAGAGATGGAATCGCCATTGAATCGCCATTTCACTTACGTGTTGTGGGAGGGAGGGCTGGTTGTAGTGGATCAATCCATTCGCCTTTTCAACAATCTGGCAGGGGTCAATCCCCTGTGGAGCATTGTGTCGTGACGTGAATTTGGGTACCGATCCATACCCGTCCTTGCAGGTTTCTCAGAGTAGTACTTCGGTGTCCTCCGCATCTTAAATCGGACTTTTTTCCATATGGCCTTCCTTGTCGTTTTGGGATATCGTTGTGTTGTAGCGCCTAAGGCGCTCCAACAGCGGTGCCCTGAGGCACTTTGCGTTGGATATTCAAAATTATAAGAATTAAATATTATTATTATTATTATTAAGGTCCGTACGGACAATGAATAAAATATCCGATTTGTCCATGTATTAACTATTTTAAGTGGCTTTCAGGACTAATTAATTGCACGGTGTGTTAGGATACCAGTACTCATTACAGACATGCAAAAATCTGACTTTTGTATTATTTTTTGATTTTCTGATTTAGCACATCATGAAGTGCCTTTAAGTCAACCAGATTTGAATCGAAAATTAAGACTTTGCAGGCAAACATGGTAGTTATGAACAACTTAAAAATCTGTGCCTTTGATCTTTGGTGTCTGCGAGTATTCAGCTCGCACTAATAGGATGTGACAGAGCAAAAGGTTACGTTTCGTAATATGAATGTATTGGTCTGGCTTACAGCTGTTATTAATAATGATTGAATATGGCAAAAATGAGATAGTACAGCTGAAAGCTTAAATCTAGGTTAATGAAGGCCAGTAAACCATTAATCTTGCCTCTTCACTGCAGTAATTATAATAACCTCAAATGCTAGCAGAACAGTTCAGTATTTTACATTGACCAGTGTATTAGGAAAATACACCCATGGTTTGGTATGATAAATGATACCCAGAACAAACAAGGTCAGTTCAGTCAATGCGGGTACAAGTAAACCCACTGAACTGTGTCACTGGTGGATTGAGGCATGTGTTAGCATTTAGCATATATGGCAAGTTGTCATTTCCATTGGCACAGTTCAGAAACTATATTCACCACGATTTAGAATAATACCACCCCTGGTTTTAGGGTATGTATGATATCAGGCTGCGGAATCTAGGGAGGGGGCGCGCTCCTGGAATTCTGCAAAATCTTGCAAAAAAAAAAATCAGACCATTTTGGGACAAGTTTAGCCTTGCAGCCCCCCCCCCCCCCCCCCCCCCCGGTACTTTTGACGTGTTTCAAATCCCGGATCCGCCCCTGTACATGACACCCAGTACACAAGGTTAGTTCATGTTAAGTATGCATGGGTATTTCCTTTCCCTGTACAGGATTGGTTATTTTCATTTACACCTTGAAAGAGGACTGTCAAATTAGGTCGCTTACACCAAATGCAATTCTCGCACCATAAATTTTGAGATCGAGCAGTTATGATATCATCTGGAAATGTAACATGTTTTTTAAATTACGGTACCTATGTTATGTTTTTAAGCCAAATGAAGCAGTTAATACCAAGCAACCACGGAATTGACGAGGCACTACAGGAACCACCATATTACACATTTATTTGTCGATCCCACTTTAATTGCAGCACCAAAGGCGTGAAAAGCTTGGCTAACATGGGAATTTCCATATTTCTGTAAATGTCAGAAATTATTTAAAGAACAACCTTTATTTTTCACAAAATGTGGATATCTTGGTAAAAATTTATCTTTAGTAATTGAAGTAACTCTGAAAAAGAAGTTGTTTTCTAGGTTCAGCCAAGGTGCTGGACCCCTTTCATGAAACATGCCATAGATACAAGTCTTTGAGCTTGATATTTCTACCATAGCAAAGTACAATAACATGTAGGTTTGGCTCTTTTCACTTAATTTGATTCATTATTGAATTTTGACTTTATTTACAGATAATTCAGTTAGTACTAGGCTGTATTTTATCTTCAAAACAGAAAAATATTCTTTATTAAAAAACCAGAGGGTGTTTTGAATCAATCCCATAATGCATTGCAATGTGCCTATATTGTATAACTGTACAAAACACATGTCAGTACTTAGAGATAAAGTGTTCCAAAAGTTCAAGAACCACAAGAGATTTCATGATCATGCAAAAAACACTAACACTTTATAGGCTAAAATGAGCATAAAAGTAAGGGTTTTTATGTGTTAAGAATAGGATTTTTGTGGGATCACTTGACCCTATTGAGGTGCAATTTCCCAAAACTTGTGCATTGTGGGATTGACTCAATACACCCTCTGTTAAAAAACATAACTTTTTTTGATCATGACTTTACACTTGTAAGACTGACAAAAATATTAATGCAACATATTGATCAACCTCTTTGAATGAAGTTCTTTCATGATCCATTTGTGGAATTGTCCAAGTGGCAAGATGTATGGTGGTGAGTTGTGGAGGCAGTTATGGAGTGAGTTGTGGAGCAAGTTGTGAGGTGAGTTACCCGGTGAGATTTGGAAAGAATCTGGTGCATCTTGTAGCTACTATATGTGGGGCAAGTTGCAAAATTAGAACTTGCTCCTACACTCATTCCACAACTTGCTCCATAAAACCTACTATAGCTGCAACAACTACAACAATTACAACTCGCTCCTCAACTCACTCCTTACCTCAGTCCACAACTGGTCTGAGCATAACTCGCCCACACATAACTTGCCATTTAGCCATTCCCATATATTCTATTTTTTCGCTGTCCAGTAATTATCAGGATGTCAGTGCTTTGACACACCTGTGATGCACATGTGAAAAATATGCACCTCCGGGATCACACACGCATGAAGCAACGGTCAAATGTATTAATGTAGCACACTACTTTGCACTTTCGTCCATTAAAGAAAGTAAAAGAAATTTAAGGTAGTCAATCCAAAATAAAGATCAAAACCACCCATTAATGATGGTAAGTGACAAGATGTGGTTCCAGTGTATCAAAACGACCCTACTCAGAATCTGAAGGTCTGGGTTCGAGATCCCACCTGAGGCAACATGTTCTACACTGGAAGGCACTTAGGCCAATGGAAGTGAATCTTGTTTCTGTTGGAGATTTTAAAAGGTGAAGAGGTCCGATTTCATATTCATTAATACTGTCATTTCATTATACTGACAGTTCATTATTATATCGAAAGGCATCTTGAATACACTACTAACCTTATATTTGTTAATAAAACAAAGTTTACAAGTGCCTATTAACAAAACAGGGATATTTGCAGGTTTATTTCTTCAAAACTTTAAAAATCAGTAAGCTATTTTTGCAGCAAAATTTAGACAAGCGGGACAAAAATCTGGAGGAAATTCTTATTATGTATTACTTGAACACTCCTCCACGGGAAATGCTGAAAATGAAGAAGACAGGATGCTTGAATATTTTGAACAACTGAAAATTGTTTTATTATCAAGTTTCAGAAAAAACAATTGTTTTCACCAAAATAATGAAATATTTGCCACAGTGTCAAGATCTGATGCGCGCGGCAACAGGAAACTAAAGAATCAAATAACCTTGGCCTTACCTTGCTTGCCTCTCTCGAGGAAGGTTGTAAAAATGGGAAGCTGTAAGCTGTTAGGGGAATATCACTATCTAAAGTATGATAGGTTGAGCGCTTAATGTAACTGGCAGCCACCTAGATGAAATGATTCTAATGATTTCCTGGTGGGCTGCGAAAAGAATGTAAACCGCTTTGATATTAAGTAAAAAAAGGCACATAAATGCTACATTACAATACATACATACAATATACTCATCCACAAAGGCTAGTTCGTTTGTTATACTTGTATGAATTAACATGAATGGATATTGTGTATTCTGTGTATATCAAAATAATCAGCCAGAATAGGGGGGGGGGGGGTGGGGGGCGGGGGGGGTTTATTTTTAGCAGTCATTGACATCAGTACGTCTTCTAATAGTCAAATATACACACTTGGGTCAGCATGTGATGCTGCAACACGCTGGGTATTTTCTACTAACAAAGACGGCGTTACCGGAAATGTGCGAAGTGGCTGGTTTGATGAAAATACTGCCATTAAGACTGAAAAAAAAAAGCAAATGGGCTATAGATATATCGGTCAATGAAAACGAACTGTGCTTGGGAATTGAGACAAGAGGGGTCAACAGTGGCTGTAGCGGGAGAGCTGACACTGCAATTTATGATATTGAGATCCAATGATTGCAATTGAAAGGTTTTTTATCTCTTTTTCCTTCTATATAAACACATTAGTGTTAGAGCGTGAGAAGAACTAAATAGGCCAAAATTAAGAGATATGAGTGTTATTATGGAGGAGGACTTCATTGGCAGACAATGAAGGAAGGAAGATGGATTTCCCTTGTCGTTTTTAAAGGAACACGAGTACTTTCCTTCAGGACAGTTTAGTGTTGGATATTTATTTATAATACTGGTGGTAAACCCCCTCTGAGAAAAACATTGTACTTGACTTGTCCCATGTAATAAAAAACATTTGTACCGAGTGGTTAGTGTTTGTCTGGCCTTTGATTTTCCATATTTTCACTCCATAAAGCAAAATAAGGCCACTTGTGAATGTTTGGAAAAATTCTGTGAAAGTTTAACAGGATACCATGTTGGAAAGTCCATTAGACATGCTGAGAAAAGTTAACGGGTAGGTGTGGTGTGCAACATTTTGAAACATTAATTTGTTAGTGTAAGGGTTGTGCATAAAAGGGTTGATGTTGAAGGACAGTTAGGGGCAACGGGTAATGGTGGGCTTAGGGTGTGGTATAGTGGTTTGTATGTTATGCACACATGCAAGTACATTACGAATGCTGTTGTGTGTGTTGTGTGTTGCGGTTCATGGGGTATCGTCCTATGGTGGGTATGTACTCGTTCATAAGTTTGCATACATATGTATGTGCGTCTGGTGTGTGTGTATATGCACCCTGTATGTGCATGTGTGCACAAACATGTACGCATATCCGTTATTGTCTCTATGTAATAATCGCTTCGGGGGCATAAGGTTTTCTTTTGTCTTCAAAAGTATAACTGTGGGCTAAAGGTTTGGCTTACAACCAATCAATGCGGTTTCCTTTGTTGAAGTCCTAGGAATATAGATGATACAAAATAGTGTGTGTGTGGCATGTGCGGTGCGTGTGTACCACACTGGCGCAGGGATGACAAATGCGTCAGCCGTTTGTGAGAAAACGACAACACTTCAGGTTGCAACGACGAGATTTTGAAGTGTCCATAATTGTGTCCACATGTAGTGATTTCATATAGATTAGCCCCCCAAGACAATTTTTAACCTTGTATTTGGCTACAGAAATGCCTTGAAAGTGAAAACAAAGGTGATTTTGGATGCTTACCAGACTCATGCGAGAATCAATTCTGTGATTCTCGTCGAATCTGCATCCCTGCTGATGGTACCCGATTGTGTTTGGAACACTTTGGAATAGTAGAACTGTTTAGCCATTTTCCCTTGCTTATCTAAGATAAGTTTATTTTTTCTTGATGAATATTAAAGGATACTGTCAATTCATTGTTTCATGTAGTCCTCTCTAGGTGTTGCCTGTACCTTTTTTACAGCCCTAACCAAAGTGTGGCCAAATTTAACCATGATTGTTTCATACATGGTAAAAATCTTAATGGCACCATGTAACACTGGTCCCATCAAAGAATGTTTACATGTTGGATAGAAAGAGTCAGCAATATTTTACAATCAGCAGAAGGAGTAACTTCTTACTTTTCTTATCCCCCCCGTTTTTGCTAAATGACAAAAAGGATGACGGGGTGAATTTGAATGCACAAATTTCTTTAACAACTGGATACCCAGTTTTCACTTTCAGTTCAGATGATAGTTTTTTCCAAGTCTCAGGCATTGGACTGGTGATAATGCCTACATACTTTTTAGTTTTAGTATCAAAACAAAGATATTTCAGTGTTAAAGTGATTTTTAAAAATTTGTCCTTGTCACACCTTCTCGTGTAACGGTCTTCAGACATAAACCCCTTCCACAAATACTCTACATCTGCAATCCTCTTTCTGTTTGTTTGTTGGTTTTTACAAAGTCCCAAATGTTCAAAGCAGCCCCAATCAGGTAAGGGTTTAGAATAACAGCCAAAAATGAAATGCTGTTCAAGTCTCCCACTGCGAGTGACTTTAACACATGCAAAAACAAAAAAAAATCTATACACGCATGTAATAGTCATTCCAAAATATACCATGTGAAAGGCCTACCCCATGAGGTATTTTTTGCAAAATATGAGACCTTTGTGTCTATCTTGCACCAAATTTTACAAAACAAAAACAGTGTTCAAAGGGACCCCGGTTTACGGTACGTGTGTGCAGTACATATGCACTTGTTTGTAATGTTTCACATGTACATTGTTCTTGTGAGATTACTGACACACCTGCTACTGTTTTGATAGTTCTTATCCTGTAATGATCCATTTAATGGGGTCATCAGTCAAGAAAGGAAAAAAATATTATTTTTGCCAACTGTGGTACCAAAGATCCCCCCAAATGAAGTTCCCATTGGACTATATGGAAATATTCTCAATTCAAGCTAATCCAATTGTATGTTTTAATTTACTTTTATCCCATCTCTCTAAGATAAATCGTTTTTGATAAATCCTTGACACAACAGTGACATAGTGGGTTAAAATTCACTTTAAGAGATTCAAGCGAGTTCAGTCGATACAACATTGTTTTTTACATGTTAGTATCTTTTAGAAAAATGCTCTTCTACTGTAATTATGAATTAAAGTATGCTGACATTTTCACAACCTAATTTTGAAGTTAGAGATCAAAAGCGCCGGGGGGGGGGGGGGGGGGGGTGACTTTTTGAGATATAAGTTTTAAAGTGGACAAAATTAAATTGCAGCTTGAGAAAGCAATAAAATACAAGAAATACCATAGGAAATTTTTTTTTTTTCCATTTGCGCAGTTAAATTTTCGACCATAAGTTTTGAACGAACCTCCGATTGACGTCAAACAAAAGCAACAGAAATGTATATTTTCCTCACTTTAATTTGCGATATTTATTTTTAGCCCCCCAAAGGGGTAATTCCACCTAATCCTAAGATTTCTCAAAAATTCTCCCCATAAGGCCATGGGTCCCGATGGGATTTCTCCGCGACTCTTGAAAGAGTTTGCCAGTGAATTGCACCAATTCTCACATCATATTTCAAAAGTTCATTAGATTCCCGTACTCTCCCATGATTGGAACATGCAAATATCTCACCTATACATAAAAAGGGAGACCGTACTAGAGCTAATAATTACAGACCAGTTTCTCTCACCTCAATCTCATGTAAATTGATAGAGCACATCTTCATTCACACTCATAGCTTTTTTGCTACACACAAAATCCTTACCCCCCCCACATGGTTTTTTAGAAGTGGCCACTCTTGCGAGACACAATTGATTCAGACCATCCTGATTTCACACATCCCTTAATAACAAACCCAAACTGACGTAATCATAATGGACTTCTCCAAAGCATTTGATACTGTCCCACACAATAGATCGTCCTTTTTACTCAATGTTCTCAATTGGAGTTATGGAAAAATAATTCATGGTTTGTCCTGCTTTTTTTTGAAAAATCGTAAACAACATGTCGTCGTAGTGGTGACTATTCTGACTGGGCAGATGTGGAGTCAGGTGTCCCACAAGGGACGGTACTGGGCCCACTATTATTCCTCTCTATATTAATGACCTGCCTGAAAACCTCCACTCAACCGTACGCCTCTTTGCTGCGACTGTGTGTTATAAAAAAATATCAACACCATTGAAGATACACATGACTCCAAAAAGATCTGGAGACATTGTCATCATGGGAAACATCGTTGGCAAATGAGGTTTAATTCAGAAGAAAAATGCCATGTTTTTATACGTAGCCCTTCATCAGATCTCAATCATTTGCAGAGTAAAACTAGGCGGTACGGTTCGCAGATACAACATGGCATACATACTTGGGAGTAGACATTCAAAGTGACCTCAATGGGACACATCACCCGTATCACACGGCTTCAGCCAAATAAAACATGGGCCTTTGTGCGGAGGAATCTTGGCTCATGCACAATTGAAACCAAGAATGCAATGGCTTACACCACACTAGTGCGCCCACACTGGAGGTATTGTTCTTGCAGTTTGGGACCTCCTCCCATACCAATGAAGCTCATACAGCGCTTATGTAAAATACAGCGAAGAGCCGCCAGACTAGTTTTATTCCCCCTGGCTTGAAAAGCATACTGGGGATATGCTATCATCCGGCGTCGGCGGCGCGTCCAACACATCTTGTGAACGCGATAGACATGAGACCGCATAATTGGTTATGGTGATGTCACTGGTGGGGTGGGATCGGACTGCCATGCCTTCATCTGATTAGATTAGGGCGGTCATATGCTATTAGTACTAATTTGGCATAATTAATGAGTTATTTGGGGGAAAAAAAAAAAAAAAAAAAATGTTTAACCCAAAAGCTTTGAAACAAACTATCTTAAGATCCATAAGTCCTATTTTGATGAAACTTGGGGTGGAGGGTGGGAATCATGTACTCTCGCGCCAATTAGGTTTGTGGCACATGATAAGCTAATTAAATAGCTAATTTGCATATTTATGGGGCAAATAAACAAAAAATAAATGGGGTATTTTACCCAAAAAACTTGTGCAAACTATCTGAAGATCCTAAGTGCGATTTTGATGAAACTTGATGGAGGGATGGGGAATCATGTAACTCTCGTGCTGAACCAAAATTAAGGTTTAAGGTGGGTTGTCCGGTTAAGGGGGGTTGTCCGGGTTTAAGGGGGGTTGTCTGGACTTCAGGTGGATTGTTTGTTTACGGTGGGTTGCACGAGTTTAAGGGGGTTGCCATGTTTCAGGGGGTTGTTGGGGTTTAAAGGGGATTTTTTGGTGTAAGGGGTTTTTGGGTTTAAGGGGTTGTGGCACATAATAATGCGTATGCTGCACAGACGTTCACACATGAAGCGCATACGCGCATGCGCGCATGTATTGCGCGGACGTTGAACATGCGTTGTCCGGGTTTAAGGGGGGTTGTCTGGGCTTAAGGGGATTTGTTGGGTTTAAAGGTGGGTTGTCCGGGTTTAAGAGGGTTGGTCAGACTTTAAGGAAGGTTTGTTTTTGGTTTTGGGGGATTGTTGGGGTTTAAGTGGGTTTTTCTTGGTTTTAAAGGGAGGTTGTCCGGGTTTAAGGGGGGTTTGTCTGAACTTAAGGGTGATTGTTTGTGGTTAAGGTGGGTTGCACTAGTTTATGGGGGTTGTCCAGTTTCAGGGGGGTTTGTTGGGTTTAAAGGGGATTTTTGGGGTGTAAGGGGGTTTTTGTGGTTTAAGGGGTTTTGTGGGCACATAATATGCGTGCATGCAAAGACTTTCACCTGCACCGCATGCCGTATGACGCGCTGTGCGTATGCATTGTGCGGACGTTGCACATGCGTTGGCCGGGTTTAAGGGGGGTTTGTACATGGCTTAAGGGGGATTGTTGGGGTTTAAGTTGGGTGGGTTGTCACGGGTTTAAAGGGGTTGTCCGGATTTAAGGGGGGGTTGTCGGGCTTAAGGGGCTTTGTTTGTGGTTTAAGGTGGGTTTGCACGAGTTTAAGGGGGTGTTGCCCGGTTTTAAAAAGGGGGGTTGTTTGGGGTTTAAGGAGATTTTGGGTTTAAGGGGGGTAATTTGCAGCTGATTCTTTAAAAATTTGTTAAACCGCTCCGCCGGGGGATTTACATGTAGCGGTTCGAGAACCGTGACGTTTATTTTTTAATATGATGAACTGGCAAAAACAAGTGTCACCGAACTCTCACATCAACTTGATGGGATATGCTATCTCACTAGAAGAGAAGCTGCAGACTGTGTAATTTACACAAGGTCATACGGGGACACGTAGCTTTACCATACAAAACTACCTGGCAACCAGCCGTTCCGTAGCGTACTCGAAGATCTCATCAAGGAAGAATTTATGTGTGAACATCAGGCCAGACTTGACTGTTATAAGGTCTCATTCATACTGAGAACAACTAAAGACTGGAACAATAACCCATCAACTTCACAACATTTCAGAACCTGAGCTGTTAAATCTTCGCGGTCATCAATTATCTAAAGGCTCGTGATTGAAAGTTAGAGACTAACTTAACCTTTTCCGCACACCACTTTCCTGTTCGTTCTTGTTCTTCCAGATTTGAGCGTTGTACCGTATTGAAGAGAAGATTATATGCCTGTCAGTCAAATTGAATATGAAGATACCTAAAAGCTTATGTAAACCTTTGCTGCCACAAAAAAAATCAATCTTAAAGTGCGTCTATATATGTACATTGTGTAAGCCTTTAAAGTTGGAATTTAGGGGGCGTTCCGATGATTTAGTATTAGTATCATGGATAGACTGAAGCAATGTTGTCCTAGACCAAAACAGCTGTCTATGGTACCAGCACTTGTATATTTGTCATAGTCTAAACACCTTGCACCACATTTTGTCTTGAAACAGATTTCTCGCAAACATCCAGAAAAAAAAAAAAACAGGGCGGCTGTTTAAGACTAGTGTAGTTTGCTTATGTAGGCACTCTGTCCATGTGCTACTTCATTTTGTCAAGGAACATCATCACAGTTGTGTGGGGTGAGGTTATTAACATTGATGAATATGTTTTGGTAAGTGTAAAGGGAAACTTAAGAGATATTGAGATTAGGGATGCCTAAATTGTCAGAAAATGAATTGTTAAAGCTACAACATTATCATTATTGCTTCAATAACTCATTTGTTGTAAAAAAATAGCGCAAATCTTTATAAAGAATCAATGTTTTCTGTCACATTGTCACTTTTTGTAAAATTGATATTTTTGTAAAAATGGCATTTTTTGTAAAAATTGACATTTTTTTTTGTAAAAATGGACATTTTTTAAAAATCTCCATTTTTGGACATTTAAAAATGTGCATTCACGCCCCTAAAAATGGACCTAAAGCCCTAAAAAATCCAATGTTCACTATGCATCCATTTGTAAGTAATTACTTTTTGAAACTTCATCACCAAAAAATTGAACTTTCTAACTTTCTTGTTAATTCTCAACAAAAAAAAAGAAGATAAAAAAAAGGAAAGGCCCACCTCCCTTTCAATAGACTCAAAAGATCTTACCTTGAAGCTATTGCATGTTTTTAGTAATTACCAGTCCCTGTGTTAATTTTTAATGTCAGATCTGTTGCCTGACTTCCTACTTTTTGAAATAAATTACTTTATTTGTAAAGAAACTATACTTCCTATTTTGTGTTCTGTTCAAGGTCTGTCATCAATATGAACTTGATCATGTTTCTTCTAGTAAATATTCTAACTCAAGCATCGCAGATATCTCTGTTACACTGTTAGGGAGTTATGTTGCCTCTACCGTTGTTTAGAGGTCAACCTTGATGGGGAAACCCTGGCCCTGCAAAATCCCCTAGTGTAGGGGGCATTTGGGGAAGCTAAATTGTTTGAAGGTATTTTTAAAAACCTTTTTTACGCATATGTATACTTACCCGAGTAGATAACCCTCCCGGGTTGTTGCTATGATCATACAATAGGTAAAGGTATATTGCAAGTCGAGTTAATATTGAGAACTCCTGTAAATACAGCCCATGCTGAAAAGTTGCTCTAGTTTGCTGGAATGTTTTTTTTGCATATATTGCAAAAAACTAAACCAGATAGCCTACCAGAGAATGCAGAGATGGTCCAATTACTAGAAGTCGGGGACAGAATTATGCGACCAATTGCGCGTAATGTCAAGGTGTTGTCTCAGTCACATATAATAGTGTGGACTGTGATTGAGTGTAGGATGGGCGGGCATGTTCAACAATCAAAATACGAATTTAAAAAGGAAAAGTAAAAAAAATGCTCCTACTTTGAGTCAGGTTTAGACAACATTAATTCCATTTGTAAGAAGCTTTAATGTTTCATATTATTATAACACACCCATCTGTTTAACTCCATTCAAATTGTCTTTTATTTTTAGAGTCATTTTAAAGGAATGCTACACAATTTGAGACAAAAACTTTGTCGTTTGTAATGATATATTCAAAAACATAAAAAAAATCAGAAAAATCAATTGTGGGAACTTGCCATATAGGCCTACAAAGTCAGAATTTGTTTGCTATAGCGCCTTCAGTATTCCTATTTCCCATAGAAGACATATGAAACTAGATTTTCTTGAAAGTCTTATTGCCTGCAATAAATTTTATAACAATTTAACACAGATGTAGTAGTTTGAATAAAATACTACTACTCCAAATTATTTGTTCAAAGTTTGTGTTGCCATGGATCTTTTTTATTCTCGTTTTGTCAGAATAAATGAGACTTTCCAAAAAGCTTCACAGCCGACATTTTGTTCTGAACCTCAAATTATGTTAGATGTGTAATTGGTTGTCTTTTTCTCTCCGGGAGCCGACTCCGACTCAGCAGCAAAACCTCTTAATTGAGTGAAAAGAGAAAAAAAACGGGATGTACTTTATGGTATTGGAGTTAACAAATTTCAGAAATGGTTTGTCGAATTTGGTTATTTGTTGTTGTTTTGTGTGTGATATCTTTGTCTTCCTTTAAAAATACAGTTTGAAGTGCTTAGAGTGACACAGTTTAAAATCTCTAGAACACAATTAAACATGCTCCCACTTGAATTATGCATGATAAAATGCATTGATGTGATATTTAAAGGGGCTCTCTTACTTGTAGAGATACACGTCTTCATTCCTTTACACATAGCAACTTTACAAAATGCCCATTCCTAAATTTTTCAGCTTTTATTTGGCTGTATCTGGAGAATGTTTACCACTTTGGAGTTAAGGGAAGAGGAAAATCATTAAAATTAATCTTTATTGCATAAATACCAAAAGTTAGTAAGGACCCAAAACAAAAATGATGGTAACTGGCATAAAGGATACCATGCTTTAATTACATAGCAAAGAGATTTATTAAAATTGCCGTTTTGTGATGGAATTGAGGAACCAATTCACTTATTTTTTATTTTTGTTTTAAAGTGGGTTTTTGTTACGAGGGAGGAACAAGAGAAAATTAACACCACAAAGAAAGAATGTTAAGGTCGTAAAAAATTCTTCCATGTCTCACATCATCACATGATTTAATCCGAAGTTTGTTAAATGCACAAAAGATGCAGTAGCAACAATATGGAATACAAAAAGAAAGTTTGTTCTTGACGCTTTACTTTTGTCATTTTAATTCACTGGTGAGGCACCTCAACCTTTGGTTTGGGTTAGGGTGTGTGTGTGCCACAAAGTGCCAACTTGAGAATTTAATTTTTTTTTTGCAAAAGTAGGGCCTTGGAACTGAATTTTTGACCAATTGTATGGACCAGAACTGAATTTGGCCCAAATTAACGGTGGGTAGAGCGAAGTGAAGAACTGGCAAAAAGCCACCTAATTTTCTTTCCAAAAGCAAAAAAGGAATGTTTTTTTAGTGTGTGGCAAAGTGGGACTCATAACTTAGAGCATATTTGAACGGGGTAGTGATGTGATGTCCGATCGATGTTTTATCGGTCGATATGATTGGTGGTACGAGAGATTTTCCGATCACTGATACCAATGCTGATCCGATTGATCTCGGTATGGTACGATATACCAATCTGATAGGGTGCCACATTAAACCAGGGAGTCTAAAGAACTACAGAAGTGTAAACTGGGGTTTTGACTGCATAGTATATTACTGCAATTTTAAGCCCGGTGCATCCCCTTGGATTTAACCCCATTACCACACTAAATCAGTGCTTGAGTGTACCCCACCTGCCAGTCCTGAATGACATCACTACTTGCCCAAAACGGTTTTGAATGCTAATCTATTTGTAAGCTGGTATGTGAAGTTCAAATTTTGATTGATGCTGACCATGGGAAGAGGTGTAGTGTGTAAAAAAAATCTGGGGGCTTGTGACCTCTTGTACTTGTAGGCACCCACATGACATCCAAATAAGATGGAATGTGGGAGGAGAGGACAAGGAACTTTTGAAGAAAGCCTAATTGTGTTTGTGTTGGATCATTGCTATGAGCCTCCTAAAATGCTCATCTGAAACGCAAAAGGTGATTTCTGTTGAAAATTGACATACCAAAATACCCCAATGCTGCCACTCAGATCACCCATTTTAAATTAAAATAATCGTTGACACAATATGATTATAACAAATAAACTTTTTACTTGATGATACAAGAGTAATTTGTTGTTTGTAATTTCATTATTGTAATTGTTCCAGTTAAAGAAACTATCAGTGATTTGCTAATCAGCAAGTCAAAACAAATCATCAAAAAATCAGATTTTAGCATGTAGTAACAAGTACGGTATCCTAACATACCCTGCCAAAATGATAAGACCAGAAGCACATAATTAAGGACCCAGAATCGAGATTTAGTCATAACTGTCTGAACGGACACTTATACAACCATGTAATTGAATGGAGAATCGTATCTTGGAACACTGCCGTTTTCTTCCTTTTCTTTCAATTCTCAGCTGGAAAAGTAATTATGAGAATTCTACAGACTTATCCTTTCACTTTGTAAGCTATTCCTGGCAAATTTCAAATATTTTTTCAATCACTGATAGTGTCTTTAAGTCAGAGAGACTTTATGTGTCAGCCTGCTTGATGTTTTGAAATTATCCTAGTATTAATTTGGCTAGTGAGCTAAAGGCCGGGGGGGGGGGGTAACCTGCAGGGCAGGTTTGCAGGTCAGCTATTTTCAGTATCAACATGTGTTTTCATGTTATAAAAAAAGGTCTAAAAATGTAGACATTTTCTGTATTGTGAACACAAATGATATCGCATAAGTAAAGACACTATCAGTGATTTGAAAATATTGAATTTGTCTCAGAATAGCTCACAGTGAAGGATAATTCTGTAGAATTCTCATAAGTTTACCTATTCCAGCTGTAGAATTACAGAAAAGTAAGAAAACGGCAGTGTTCCAAGATACGATTCTCATTCAATTACGTGTTTAGTAAGTGTCCGTACGGACAGTAAGGACTACAATATCTCCGTCATTTTGTCCTTATTAGGTTGCTTCTGGTCTTAATCCCATTTGCAGGGTATGTTAGCTACCTGTCACTTGTTACATACAGGCAAAAATCTGATTTTGATGATTTTTCGATTTGCTGATTTAGCAAATCACTGACCGTGCCTTTGAATGGAACTTGAAACACTTCTCAAATTCCAGATGAAATTGCCCACTTCATGTAGTGAGCTTGTTTTGAAGCATGTATTCTGGCTTTGTCTTTCTGTCTGTTTATCAAGAAGTTGATTGACCATGGAGTGTTGTCCACTGCTAGGCTGCTGCCAGGGGGGGGAAACAGTCCAGTGAGGTCAACAGTGTATTATCTTAAGGTACTTGTTCCCAATCGTCTTTAGCTGGAAGTAGTATCGATTATGGTATCAGATGAATTCATATTTTCCTCATTTCGTCAAAGTCCCAAATTGGTGAATATGTCCATCATATAACAAAACCATATGGCATAACATGCTGTGCCGGGCCAGTGACACCGCTGTGGCTTGCCCTCACTGGTCATGGGACTGGGGTCCCATTGGCCCCTGGTTCGATCCCCACCCGCAATGTGAAATCTTCTGTAGCTCCTCTCCCTTTACCCCTTCCCTTCCTCCGGGAGATGTTTTAATGTTAACTATTTTAAAACCGCTTGTAGATTTGCTCAACTTGTATACTCCAAAATGTCTAAAAAATATTCTCTGAAACTTATTTTTTGAATATTTGCCAATATAACTACTTTGTTATAAAAGTAGCTGAAATTTGTACTTTGTAAATTATAAAGGTTCAAATTCAACAATCAAGAGGCTGTTATATTGATAATAGAGAGCATACCAGGCCTTTGGCAATGGGGGGGGCAAGGGGTTCAAAGCATATTCTGAGTTTTTTTTTGGTGACTTTATAGACACTTTACAAAAGGTCAGTTCATTTGGGGGGGGGGAAGGTTCTAGGCGCAGGGTCTGAGCAGGGGGAACTCGCCCCCTTATGCCACTGGATTGAGATAAGAAATTCGGTATATAATGGGTGACTTTGTTGTATTCCAATTGAAATGCAAAACAAGTAATATTCCAACTGAGGAAGATGAGGGGGGTGCTTTTTTAAGGCAGTGGTAGAGACACTGGTACTTATGGCAAATGAGGATGAGCACAATTATGGAAGAGAAGCACGAAGAGGGTATTGAAAATAAATAAAACACAATGCAAACAAACAACAAGTTTACTCCATGAATCCATCACTTTATACGTCACATACTTAGCTTGTGTTTGTGATACGATCACAGGACATCATTTTGTAATATTGGCATGGATAGCGGGGGGATCTGAAAAATAACCGAACATGTCATCGCCAGCGAACATGCCGCTTGGATATGCAACATAATACCAACTGTAGTCTTACGAAGATTGCCTGGCGCAAAATGTCAAACTGAAAGAATTGGTTTGCTTACCTTTTTTAAAATCAATTTTCAAATGATTAAAATAACACGGTAATCGATACGGATGAAAAGTTTACGTTTTTAAGAAAGGTAAATGATTGATGTTATAAAAATAATTGTTGAATGAAAAGAGGACTTGGCATGTAGCCAAATTGTTTCAAGTAACTGTCACAATTATTTTCTAGAAATACTACGTAACTGATTTTATGTATGTGTTTAGATTGCACAATTCATATTGGATATTGATGATGGGGTAGCACCTCCTCAATAGTAGAATCGAAGAGTTGATGCAAGTGCGAATATGAAATAAGATTTGGCTTCTCTTTCTCAAGGTGTAGCCCGAGTGGTAATTTTTGTTGGGATGGGGGGGGGGGGAAAGGAAGAAGATGAGCCATGGTGGATGGATTTCATGAAAATCTGGCCTTTGGTTTGTAAGGATGGGCAATATCACCAGATATTAATGCAATAGATTTGCTGTCATTCCGTTTGATGATTGCAAAAATTTCTAACTGCGGTACTTAAAAAAAAAAGTGGTGCTCTAGCGATAGAATGAATATTCTTACAGTGGTTATGGCAATCAGCAATATTTTTGTGTATATGTGAATTTTCTACCATTTTAGGTCATCAATGTACGGAAAGACCTTACATGTGTGGCGCATGTCGTGTGGTGTTTCAAACTTTTGGTATACCTTTCGGTAAAATGCTGTCTAGCTTTAAGTGCAGTATGGATCAAGTTCATACTTGGTATGCTTATGCATTGAGACAGGGGTCTTATTTAGGGTAACAGGTGAGGAGGTCATAGGTCATTTAAAGGTCACTTAAGACCATATCTTGTGTATGTGATACATACGTTTGGTTAAAATGTCTATCTTTTTAGTGCATTGTGGATCAAGTTTCCACACTTGGTATGCTTATACTTGAACAAGGGGTCTATGTGGGTAAAAATGCAGTCAAGGTCATTCAGGGGGTCACTTCCGGTCATTAATTGCTCTACACTCTTTCTTTGACCACATAATATGGTAGCGGCATATTACAGTCATGAATGCTGATTGGTGTAATTAGAAAGGCCGCCCCTAGCGCTCATTATGGAATCTTTTCCTGGTATCTCAAGTGGGGGAAATCAACATAATGTTTTTATTATATCCATGGTGGGGGGGCAGAAAGGTAAACAACCTATCATACATTAATTACATTGCTTAGTTAGAAGAACTCTACATTTAGAGATTTTGCATTTGCTATGGTCTTCATAATAACGTAACAGATGCCTGTGTTTGAGGGAGAGTCAATTCATTTGCCTCACATACATGTAGGTCATATTACACACTGATCTACTCAGTAATGTTACTAATTAGTATTTTTACCAGATTAATGATGGGTAATTTCCATGAGAATCAATTATTCAAGAGAAATCCCACAGATAGCGACTCACCCACTAAGTGTTTTTTGCCAGAATTCATTTAACCGATTTATTTGTCTCAATGTAGTTTAAACTAAAGTAGGTGAAGTTTTTCATCATCAGTCATCTAATACTAAAAGCCCTATTTACAAGCTGCATATGACAAAGCCCTTGGAGAAAAATCTTAATTACGGCCACAAAAGATAAATTGGAGTTTTCAAAGGCTGTCTGATCAAGCAATGTGTTTTTTTCTTCTTTCTGAAGAAATATGACAAAGACATTTTTTTTTTTTTTTTTTTAATTGATTTGTTTTTTTTGTGTATGTATTAAATATAATCAACTATAGAACAAAGATAGTCACCGTGAAATTCCCAATTCCTACGTTTGAGATGAACAGATTTTTCCTTTGATGTCGGTGTACATTTTTGTGCAGTAAAACAGTACCATACGATACTGTGTAGAGCAAAAAATTCTGGATCGGGACTTGTATTACAAAGTTGTGATTTTCTATATAAGGAATTGTATTTGAGCATTAGTATGTGTATTAAGCATAATGTATATGCAAAAAACATGATTCATTAGAATGATGGCACCATAGAATTGTGGAATCTTTAAGGTCAGCCTTTAAGCTTTCAAAGAAACGTTATGCCTCAAAAATTCTCCAATTCAAGTCCAAAAAATGAGTCTGTGCCCCCCAATTAAAAAAAAACAAAAAAGCAAAAAAAAATGTATTATTAATGCTTCAACATTTAAATCAAAATTTTGATGTTGACAATTTTTTTTTCAAATAAAATGTGAGATCCTACATTTTAAATCCTGAGTGGTGTCTTTAGGCACGATCAGTGATTTCCTAAATCCGATTAAACCAAAAAAATTCAATCAAAAATTCAATTTTTGCATGTCTGTAACAGTATTGGTATCCTAAGATACCCTGCAGGTGATACGACTAACCCGCCTAAAAAAGACAAAATGGTTATTTTAGTCATAATTGTCCGACGGACACTTTCTACAACACGTAATTGAATGCAATGCGTATCGTTGAACACTGTCGTTTTTTCTCTTCCTTTTTCTGTTAATTCTCAGTTGGAAAAATATGAGAATTCTAGCAGACTTATCCTTCACTTTTAAACTATTGCCTGCACTTTCGAATTATTTTCACTCTATCGGATAAATCCCTGATGAATGTCTTTAATTGATTGTTGATATAATTTTCAAAATTTGGATTGTTTTTCTTGATTTTTTTAAATAAAGAAATAATGGTTAAAGTATATTGGGATGGATTTTAGTGGAAGAGGTCACTCAGGCTTAATTTGGTTAGTTATTAAACAATGTGTGTAATAAAGAATTTATAAATGGTAGGATATTGAAGTGGTTGAGGGAGTAAATGCAAATAATGAACACAAAAAGTATAACAATGCAAAACAAAAAATAAGAAGAGTAGAATATGTCCAAGTTTTAACCAATCCACTTTGAGATGCAAAGTGTAGAACATGTGACAAATACAGTGACAAAAGGAAGAACAATTTGATACTCTGAGGTAATAATTGCTGATGTAGTGTTCCTTGGTTGTTATCCCTTGTTCCGTTGCCCAAATGCATTTTTGCTCGAAAGGTTCCTGTTGCCCATATTGGGCGATCTGATTTTACCATGTTTGAAACGCACGTAATTCAGGAAGAGTGTCTCCACGTTATACCAGTGACATCGCACTGTATGCTCATTACTTAAAGGGACATTTTGTGATTTAGCCACAAATGGTAAGTTTGGTAACTTAGATATTTTTTTTGAAAAAAAAAGAGTGTTTCCCGATTGTAGTTGAGTCTAATGGTGTTGCATTTTGGTGTTACGAACAAATGTGCATATTGCAGGTCCCTGTGTTTGTAATTTTTTGTCTTTTTACCGAAGACAGAAAATAAAAATTTCTTGCACATGAACCCTTTATTAAGGGTAGTAACATTTGAACCATGAGGAGAGAAAAGGGCAAGAGATAAATTGAGTACTCTTTTTGTGTCAGTGATGATGAAGGTGTTGATTTCAAAATGCCTGTTTAAAATTTTTTTTTTCAAAATGTGAAGATTTGAGAAACCCTGAAACAAATTGTTTTAAGTGTTATTGGAACCCCCTTTGGACATGTGACAGTTAATTTCTAAAGTCTGTTCTATTCATTTGGTATCTTTTTTTGGCAATGATGGAATGATTGAACTTTATCTACTACCTTACATGTATATTCTTAAGAAACCCCTGGTGGGCTTTGCATTTTTTTTTTTGAGACAATATGTTTTCATTTTAATTTCTGGAAAAACTCGCCAGTACCATTCAGCAGTGCTGTCATATAAAGATGGCCATAAATCCAATAAGGCTGTTCACATGGATGAAAGACGCTGGTATTATATCACTATAAAATAGATCTGATTTACATTTTGTCAACTAGATGCAAAAAGTTTAAAAGGAAAATAAAATTGTACATTATGCTCTGAACACAATAGGGCCTGTAAACTACAGGCCGGTAAAGGTACATGCGATAAAAGAAAATTTGGTTACATTTAGGAAATTCCAAGAAGCTCATTTTTAGGTTAGGTTCAGTGAAAACCTGGAGAAAACTTGCAAGAAAGAGTATGGATTGAGAAAATCAAATACCTTAAGAGCCACTGGCACATTTAAAAAATAGTGTGCCCTCAAGATTTTTCATCGATATTTTTGCATGCTGTAATGGCTTTTTTACAAAAGCCCTTACCCGAATGATTCAGACCAATCAGCTTCCTTACGGGTAACGCACGATTTTTTATTTTAGCGTCGCCAGCGACTTAATTCAGCTGACGACGAAAATGGCTTTACACAAGAACACACACAACTGTAAATGCATGTTTCCCACTCAGCACACTGTTGATCGTCTATCACCGTTTGTGGTTTTAAAATATCAGTGAGTACGAGGCAAAAAAAAATTCATGTAATATACACATTTGTTGATTAAGTTATGGAAAACTTAAAATTGGCCTCAAATTACCTGGATGTCCTTTTCCTCATTTCATGTCCCTATCTGTTTTGGGGTTGTTATTTTATGTGTGAAATATAGCTCTCTGTTCTTCCAATGGCCTAGATATCATTTGCGAAGCAAATTGCAGAAATTTCATATTTTGTGAAATGTGCCAGTGCCGCTTTAAGGCAAAAAAAGTATTCTCAGCGTTAGACAGGCCAAACCCTAAGCGCTATGCATTTTTTAGTCAACATGCTATGCCCTGCACATAAATTTCTTTTTTATAATCGCGTACATTTTAGACTTTTTTGTGTCTCCAAGAGGGCACATATGAAATTGCTTTGGTATTGTGTGTCTTTCTGTTTGTGTGTCTGTGTAAAAATTTGCCCAATGTTCACCCTAAATATAATTGCCTGTAACTGTGCTAGTGTGGCACCTTTTCATAACTTTTATACAATGGACCTTTTGTAATGACCCCCACTGTTGGTGACCTCAGGTGACCTTATGGACCTCACATGACCTTTGGTGACCTCCATACCTTTGACCCATCACAAACTCTGCGACGGAAGACGACATATTTCATTTGGTGAACGCTGTTTTTTTTGCCGCTTAAGTTAACATACAAATTTTTTTTCTTGACGGTTCCAAAACAAAACAAATGCTAAAATCTCTTGAAACCTGACTCAGAGATTTCCTGAGGGAGGGCGCCCGGCCCGTCATTTTTCAAACAAATCGTGTTTTTTGTCGTATACATAATGCTTGTCCATATACAATCACTGTGTGAAATAGCTAAGCTAAATCGAAGTCCTTCATATAGAAAATCAACAACTTGTTTATAAATTCCAGATTCGGAATTTGTGTTATACACGTATCCTATGGCACGTAATACTGTACATAAATGTTTTACTGCAATGAAAGCGAAAATCGATTCATCTCTAATTTTGACTGGGCATTTTAGTGAACTATCTTTAGTTCCAGTTTGACTATTTTAATTATTCCACAAAAAATTTATATTTGAAATCTCTGAATCACTTTAAAAAAAAAGCAGTAAAATGTGATTTTTGGTGAAAGGGGAGGGAGGATACGCTGCATCACCTGTTTCCACCAATTGTTACTCTACGAAGATAAAGAAGGAAATGCCTTCCAAGTCTTGAAAGAAACAAGAGTAAGTTGAGGATTAGCACAAGGATGATTTTTAGGACTTCGAAGAATGTTGTTTGTCTGATTTTTCTTGTCGTAAAAATACGGCTTTTGTGAAAAGAGTCCACGAAAGAGGGTGTTGCCTTCTCCTTAGGGAAACCGTCGAAGCAACAACTGCTTATAAATATAATTGAAATAATAAATAACTTTCAGAAAACCAAATTCCATCAATCTATCATGATATTCAACATGCTCAACTGAGACTTTGCATTTTCCTGTAAATAGATGTTATATCACAATTTCTCAAGTTTTCATATAAAACATACAGCTGAAACACGTACAATAAACAAAATGACAAGACATGAGCTTGAATGTGTGTGTGTTTTATAGTGCTCGTGATTGAGAAAACCTACAAGATAAGAACTTTTGATATCAGAATCTTAATTTTCAGTGGCGTAACCAGCGGGGGGAAGGGGCAAGCGTCCCTGCTCAGACCCTTGCCCACCCACCAGCCCCCCCCAAATGAACTGACTGTTTGTAACGTGTTCATGGAGAAGGACCCCCAAATTCTCCCTCTCCCCCATCAGAAATGCCTAAGCACCCCTTCTGCCCCCATTTGCAAGGTCTGGTTATGCCACTGTTAATTCTGATGGAGAAAAAGTGGGGACAGGGTTGTGGAATTGGGTCACCCACCCTTCAAATCATCACATTGTTGTAGATTTCATCACCCAGGGAGTATTCTGCCTTTGCACATTTTGCATCTAGATAAATGCATAATGATTTGATTTTTCAAATAAAGCAGTACAAATTATTGACAAAACAGTAGCAGAAAGTACTGAAGTGCGTTTATTTCATCGATGCACAAAGTATTTTTTGTGTGAACAGCCCCCCCTGCAGAATGTTTAAAGCAATTAGATTATTTTTTGCTGTGACGGATTTTTGTGAGTTTGTAGATATGGTGGTTTATTTTTCACTTTTGAATATTGGAAACTGAGATATCTGGATGGAATTTGAACTGAAGCTGTATGCCTCAATGTAGGTTAGTGGTATAAAACGTTTGTAAGCTGACGCCCCTCCATATAAAGGGTGCAAGGTGATGTCTGTATAGAGTCAAACCATGACACACTGTACTACAGTGAAAGTGCAGGCTCGGTAATTCATCACAAATAGAAATTAGCGGGTGATTAAGGAAGTTGTTGGGGAAATTTGTCACTTTCAAATGTTGATCAAAATGAGCTCATTGTGTCAGTCAATCAGGACGACGTAAGTTCACTGCCAAATCGCTGCCCTCATCCTGACCTTACGAAAGGGGGGAGAGTAGCGAATACTGTAATTGGAAATATTTTATCCACTACTTGATTTATTTTGTTTGGTTTCCATACCAGGTCAAACAAGTGTAATTTAGGCATGTTGTGTAAAAAATTGTTAAGTGAAAAATAGTAGGTGGGTTTATTTTATAATAACAAAAATTAGCATTTTTAAAGAAAAAATGACTAAATTTTACAAGTAGGCAAAAATTAACTGCATAAAATTAACCACTTTTTAAGAATGTGTCATGGCTTTTATGTAGCGTTTCATTTGGTATTTGACAGGCAGATCTTTGTATGGATTTTTTATTGAGTGAGCTCTACTATCGCGTCAGTGGTGGGTCGGATGGGTTCAAAACATGTGAAATTATATATTTGTTGGCGTTTTTGTGTATATTTGTGTGTGTGTTTTTTTTATGTGTATGTTTTTATGTGTGTATGTTTTTATGTGTGTGTGTGTGCACGCGTGCAGTAGATGTTTGTGTGTGTGTGGTATGATGAGTCTGGAGTCATGAATTAGATAAAATAGTATCCAAATATGATTGCTCATTAGGAAGTGATGCAAACTACCGTACTAATTACCATGACGTGACTGAAGATCTGTGGCCTGCTTTCCCAGAATATTCGTTTTATTAATTGCATAAAAATATTCTCTTCTAGCTCTAACGGTACTATCTCATTTAAAGGGCCATGGTCTGATCGCTAAAATTCCTTGTCTCCAGAATCCTGTTATTTTCTCTATGTCAATAAAACCTGTGAACTGTTGAAACCACCGCTGTTGGAAGTCCTCTTTTTCATAACAAAACCAGAATAAAACCAATAAATCAATGGTTACAAAATTTTGAGTACTGAATAAATTATATATTCCCACTACATCCTGTGCATTTTTACAATTTATTGTGACAAATAGATAAAACAAAAAAATATAGTCTCTAGGGGAGATGGGTGATGGAAGGGGCTTTAACATACAAATCAATGACCTTTGAGGTCTATATGGAAAGAATTG
This sequence comes from Ophioderma brevispina, assembly GCA_023653785.1. Lineage (NCBI taxonomy): Eukaryota > Metazoa > Echinodermata > Ophiuroidea > Amphilepidida > Ophiodermatidae > Ophioderma > Ophioderma brevispina. Next base: position 43,582 of record JAMKCH010018420.1, read on the forward strand.
CCACCATGGTATTGACATGTGTTTGTACATTAAAATAGGCACATTGCCATGGCATTATGGGATCCCCTCTGCTTAAGTAACTTTAGCAAACATGGTGACCACTAGACTACACTCTAAAACTCTACTACCACCTTCCATGGTATGATTCCATTTCAAATTTGACATTTTGGTGGGCTGTATTATGAAGTGGTATTTCAAAATTCAATCATAACCCATCTATATGATTTTTTTTAACCACCTTAATTCAAAACAGCATGAACATTTTCCAGGCTTTATAGCCTGAATTTAGGCTTTTTGCTGTTCAGATGTATGCCTTTTTATTTATTTTCAGCCCCCGTTTTTTAGGTTTTTTTCAATTTTTTCCCTGACAACACGATTTTAAAAAGATAGACAGTGGCAGGAACTATGATGCCTTGAAAAGTGGGGACTTTTGTTACATGTTTACACCATGGAATATACCCTAAACTCCACAGATACCCTCTGCCATTTCAATTGGAAAATGAAAAAAGGAAAAAGATTACAAATTGAAAATAAAACAAGATTGTCATTTTAATAGTGATGCATATAATTTTCCCTGTGTCAATTTAATCTGAAGATGAAACTGTAACCAAGAGGATGTTATCATCTGCTTAACATCAACACGGATGCGTAGGTAATGGACTCGGTAGCATATAACATCTTTATCGCCCACAGATGGTCCGCTACAGCACACACTGATTCATGCTCTTCACATCGTAGACAATCCTATGATTGGAAAACTACAGGTTTACCTTCACTTAAACAGACACTGGCAAATGGTGGAATATACTAATAGCCGAGTTGTCTGTGTGTTGCGATATTCGAGCAGTGGTGGACAGGCACAAGCCACACTGACATTTAGGAATGCGTATTGTGATCGATACGTCTTGAGAAATCTTCCCTCTTTATGACGCATATTGAAACGACACCTGTAGGCCTTTTACTTGTGATGCTAAAAACGGATTATTTTTATTTGATCTACGAACAAATCTCTCGCAGTCATTGATTGTAGAATTATTGTTTTAATATTCACTAAAAAGGAATGAAAGAAGCTATTTTTAGCAATTCTGTATGCTGTAATTAAAAAGACAATTTTGTGATGTGGATTTTTCTTTCACCATAAAAGAAGCCTTGTGTATACTAGCATTTAGAAGTTCTTTCTTTCAGCCAGGGCAGAATCATCAAGTTAAAAGACAGGGTTGTATCTTGAATTTTTTGATGGGGGGGGTGGTGGCCCTTTTTGGGTATGCCTTCAGTGGAGACAAAACCAAAAGCTCCCAAAACATATCCCGAGAGGGTCAAATTAGGC
>JAMKCH010018421.1:0-25878 GCA_023653785.1 Ophioderma brevispina
TTGTCTCCTTACGGAAATCAGATAAAGCGGTATACAAGTGGGTTAAACATTTTAACACGGCCACGAACGAAAGGCTGGACGAACGGACGCTGGCTGATCATAGTACCCGTTCAGCAATTGTTACGGCGGGGACAATTTAAAGCAATAACAGCACATTTTTTTTAAAAAGCGTCCCTAATTTCAAAATTTGAGATTTTTTGTTCAGTTGTGTTGGTAATGTTAGTAATAAACCATACATGAGAGTGGTTAAATGCTCAAAAATGCTATTTGTTATAAAAGAAGCGATATGTAATTGAAATCGGGATCACTGATTGTAATTTAATGGCGGAAACTGAAAACGCCAAATTTATATCCATCCATGATGATGATGAAACAGGGTCACCGAACGAAATGATCTCTAACTTGACTGCCCTGAACCGACGGAACAATTAAGGGATGAGGTAGACACGCACAAGGGAAATTGTGCCATTACGTCGTACATGGCGCTAATTTCCCGGCTGTTTCATATTGGAAAGACGTTTCGTCAGCGGGTGAATTATTACAGAGATCTCAAATAATTTAATATCTAATTACAAAAAATTGCTTCTTTGGAGAACATAGAGTGATTGGAGCTAACCCTTCACAGGTATTGTTTGCTACAGTCAATTGCCAATGCAACTCCAAATATCCGGAAACTTGAGGGCGCTCTTCAAACAATGTGCTGTTTTTGGTAGAAGTGGCAAATCAAGACAGTAGCAAAGATGAAGAGATGAGTCATATCAATTACTAACTGAGGATGATAAGGCGTTTTCTATTGAGCAATATTTTCCGGATCAAACCAGGTAAAGGATTATAAAACTGGTTAATAGGAAGAAAATGAACTTTCTCTGGTATTTGTACTCGTTTTACGGGAAATTCTCTCTGGCAACATCCTTGTTTTGGACAGGATTTTACCGAGGAGCCATACCGGATCATGTCAATAGAAAAAGACCAAACTCGATCAGTGCGCAGCAGTAGAGAAAACCGGAAATTGGCGGGTCACTGAAGCAACGGTGCGGCCTACAATTTAGATCAACAACACGGGTTGATGTATGGAGCAGCGAAACAAATGCAAAGTGCCGTTAAAGTTAAAATACGACGTGCTCGTTGTGTTCTATAGCGAATGTGGTGCTGAAGTAAGAATAAGCATATTGCCTCAACGGACTAAGATTTTGGGCGGAAAATATCGTTGAAAACACGTAATATTACAGGACTGTGCTAATATTCCCCGGACGGGGGGCAATCCACAAGCATTGCAATATTGACCCGTGAATGATCTCTACCCGGCAATTCCACTTGGGTCAATGAAGTCGGTTATTTTCCCCGAATGCTCTCTCCAGTAGAAATTGCCCTCTCTCCACTATCTTACACTATTAACGAGGAAATATCTCACGGTAAAAGACTGGATTGCTCAATAGAAACGCGAATAGAGAGGAATTAACAAATTTTTTTTTGTAAAAATATTTAATTACACAAATGAGAATTTCTAACGGATTTTTTGTAAAAATAATATTTAAGACTTAAATCCAGTATACAAATAAATAAAAACAATTTACCCTGTTCATTTGTTTCATGGTTTAATGATTTCAAGAAATTTTCTTCTAAATTACCTTAACATATGTTATGATACAAATTTATAGCACAACATAACAAATAATATTTTTCAAATATTTTTAGTTTTAAATACACTAAATATAAAATATATAATACCAATAATTGTTAGAAGTGGAAAATTTTGATGTCAACAACAACACACCCATTCCACTGTGCATGACCTACCATCCCTGTGAGTTTGGTTTGAATTGGAAACAGACTTTGCAAGTTACAGTGCATATACTGCGCTTGGGCTTAAATATGTAAATTAGCTCATTATCATAATTATGAATATGCTGTTATATTACCCTCAAAATTTTGATTAAAATATTATTTTCTCAATTTATTTCAGAAAAGATTTCTCACGGGAAAAGTACTTTGTTTATGTTGAAAAGAGAATAGGGAATTCCCCTAGAGTTGTTTGTGCAGAATGCACCTGTTAGATAGATTGCACAATAAGGGAAATGGGGAATTCCCCAAGATGTAAACTTAGTAACTGAGTCAACTTGTTTATGCTTTAAGATAAAAACATGTTGAGGGATAGGTAATTCCCCCATAGAGTTATATATGTGAAGTGATGTAATTCATATGTAATGTTGTTTTGGACATACCGATTTCTTGAACCTTTCCAATTAAAAATCATTAAATCTGTTATATAAAATTCAGATCACTTGTGCACAAGGCTCATTTATTTGTGTTTGAAAGGTATTTCTGACCTTAGACGTCTACGAGACGTCATAACAATGCAAATTTGATATTAACAGTATAGTTTTAGAACTGACCATAAACTACTATCCCAGTGAGTTGGTTTGAATTGGAGCCAGACTTTGCAAATAACAATGCTGAAACTATTCATAATTTAAATATGCAAAATATATGCTGAAACATTTAAATATGCAAATTAGCTAATCGTAATTATGAATAGGCAAATTTTCATTTGATATTAACACAATATAGTTGTAGGCCTGACTGTAACATATTCTTTAATTGTGGTACACAGCATACATGCACAAGACAGCTTGATACACTTCTTGGGTGTAAAAATGTAAATTAGCTCATTATCATAATTATGAATATGCAAATTTGATATTAACAGCTGTATAGTGTAGTATAGTTTTAGAGCTGACCATTAACTAAATCCCAGTGAGTGGGTTTGAATTGGAGCCAGACATTGCAAATACCAGTGCTATAACTATTTGTAATTTAAATATGCAAATTATCTAGTTATGAATAGGGAAATTTGAATTTGAATAACATAACTATATTCTTTAATTCCGATACATAGTATCCTGTAAATTCATAATATTTCACATTTGTCTTTATTCATCTGCTTTCTTCTCCCAAGACAAGACCACTTTGCCAATGTTTTTCCTGTCTGCTATGTGCTTCATTGCTTCACCAGCCTGGAAAAAAAAAAAAAACAGCATTAGGCATAAAAAAAAATTGTTTGTTTGGTGTAACCCGACCGACCCTAAAAAACCTGCCGACTCAAAAGTTTTTATGCAATTAGCACAAAATAAAAAAAATATTCTGCTCGACCGACCCTTATTTTCTCCACAATTAAAAAAATATTTTTTTTACCAACACAAGACGAAAAATTAACAAAACAAGACAACAAAGCAACTACAACAATAAACTAACTGGTCTTTGCTGTCATTGAAAAAAGCTTAAATAGTATCATCTGTAGTCATTTTAGAGTAAACATGGAAGATCAAAAATTTTTTTTTTTAAATCTGACCGACCGACCGGGGGGGATATTTCTTCTCCGTTACGCCAAACAAACAATTTATTTTTATGCCTTATTCTAATGCTCTCAAAATCTCATTTTGCCAAATTAACTAATTTTGGTTACAATGGCTAATTGCAGAGTTACCTTTGAATTCCGTGTTCCTAAATGAGTAAAGTCCTCCTGTCTAGGACAGGAAGCATCGATCCTCACACAGTTAAAACCTAACCCCTATAAATTATCGCCAAATGTTGCCAATAGGACTGGTTTTCTTATTTTTTTTTTTAAAGGAGATCATCACCTATGCTTGCTTATTGTTCTCGCTGTGTTTATGTCCCCTGTATTCTAAGTGTTTTACAAGGCGGTTTCTCGAATCCAACAAAGGGCCCCCGCTCGTCGCGGTAGTTAAAAAGGAGGAAACGTAACATAACTTAATATCCAGTGAGGATTGTGATGGAAACCAGAGAGGCTCCTACCATAGCAGTTTCAATCCTTGATTACCCCAAGTGACCTTGAAACATTCTGGTACCAATGTTGACTACACCAAACCAAGGTTTCATGACCACTACAACCATTTGTAGTTTTGTTTGACCCTGGATAACCCCAAGACCTTGAAATGACCTCAAAATTTCAGCATCGAAAAAAAAAAAAAAAAAAAAAACCGCGGGCAGGGGCCCCGTGTGCGGCCATTTTGACCACACCCACAGTTTCATGACCATCAACCATTTGCAGTGAATTGACCCCCAGAGACCTTGAAAAATTGGCATCAAATGTCGACTGCAACCCAACAGTGTTATCATGACATCCAACCATACAACTGAACAACTTAGTGAGTTGCCTTGATGACCCCCACAATGACCTTCAAAGATTTGGCACTGAATTGACTCACACCCACCAAACATCCTACCACATGTTCAGGGATTGGACCTTGAATGACCCCACATGACCTTGAAATGACCTCAAAATTTTCGCACCGAATGTTGAGGCACACCCACCAAGTTCATGATCCTACCAATTGACAAATTTTTAAAGCAATTTTTACCAATTTGAAAGACCTTTGACCCATGGCACTGACCCATCTCCGAACTCATCCGCCGCCCACTTAAGCGACTTAGAGTGCGAAGATGGACACCCCTACTTGCTTAGATCAAAAGTATCGTTGACAAGGTTTAGAGCAAGTTAACCCTATTTTTACCATATTTTTGACCTCATTTGAACCTTTGACCCATGACACCTGACCCACTTCGGATCCCCCCCAGCGCTGGACTCAAGAACATCTATGTTGCGCAGAGTGACACCCGAAACTTGCTTAGTCCTAGATATCGCTTGGGTACACACACACACACTCACACAAGGCAAGGGAGCATTTCTATAGTCCCCCTTCCCAAACAAAAGTTGGCGGGAACCAAAAAACGGGACTAAATGTCAGGTCCGAAATGCTATTCAGCTGTAAATGCTGAGTAGAGCTATTAATATTAGAGTCTTTCCAATGCCCCATGCTATACAAGCACTTGAATTCCCCGCGTAAAATCAATTGAGACTTTCAATGTGTACCTTGGAAATTACACTATATTTGCTATCGAACAGTAATGGCCGCTGAACAAGATGTGGGACAATTAAGTGGGACCAATTTGTTTTCTACTTTCATGGTATCTGTGGCAAAATATTTACCTTACATCCTAAGGAGGCCTCTCATTTGTGATTGAGGTTAGAGATCTGTGAATCCGTTATTTCTTTAATTGGAATATAAGCCTGCAGATGTGCATCGATTAGAAAGCATACAAACCCATGGATATAGCTACGCCGGCCGCCGGCGGCCGGCCATGTCCGGCACTTGCTCCCACCGCCCGGCACAGAAGGTCATGTGGGAGGTTGCCGACCGCACATTACTTCGTGAAATGAAATTACCACATAAATTTGCAAATAACTCATAGTTTGTACATATGTGCCAACAGTGTAGTAATTTTTAAAATTTACCACCGGCACTCAGAGTAGCCTAGTAATAACCCTTCCAACCTATTAGACATGAAAAAGTAAATTACTTTATTTGGACAATCAGCATGGGACAAACTATAGACATAACATAGCAATGGCCGCGAGTTGGCCGAAACGTCCCTATGGCCGTGAATTAATTGTAACATGGATGCGCTATCAGTTCCCACCTCATTTGTTCTTCTAATCATCAATTTATTGCCATACACAACGTTGAGCTGTTTTCAACATATTAATCACTAATCTTATGTAAACTAAAACTTAGCGTGTTATGTCCCTTTATGAACTGCGATACACAGCCGCTCAAAAGTATTTGCGCACACATAGCCTACAGGGTATTCATCCCCTTACAAGTAAAATTAGAATTAATGTTGTCTTCTTCCCAAGGTACATCTTCATGTAATTTAGGCACTATAATAAGACCCAATGGTTCAGGCCAAGGACTAAGTGGAAAGAGTCCCATTCAACGAGACCTTACAGAATAGGATTTGGATGGACCTCTGGCAGAGGCAGAAACAGTAAGCCCAGGACCTCAAAATCTGCAGTTTCCTGTACAATTCAGCAGTAGGTGCAGAAGGAAGGAAGTTCATCAAGGAAGGAATGAGCAGAGGGAGGAAGGGAAGAAGAAGTCAAGGAAGATATTACCGCAGGAAGTAAGGCCACTACTTACCGAAGGAAGGTCCTGGGAGATACCTGGGAGGGGTAGGTGTGGGTTTTAGTGGTTCTTCATTCACACTTTTTGCCTTGCTTATGGCTTCTCCGGGGTCTTTACCTCTGGCGGCGCGCAGGCAGGCAGGCCGGCAGGCAGGCAGGCAGGTAAGTTGGTTGGTTGGTTGGTTCAGATAAATGTGATCCTTGGGGGGAAAAACCCGCCACATGTCGCACAGGACATTTAAAAAAATAAAGAAAATTGCTTAATATCTGTTATATTGTACTTTATTTTTTGTCATATGTAAAGGCGTAACCATTTTGATGTTGTATCAAGAAGAAGAAGTACACCGTTATGGAAAACTTAATATTTCAAACCTACAGTGATAGTAACAACTCATAATAGAACTTTCGCCACCATGTGCCGGGTTTTCCCAGATGGCATCACATACAGGGATTGAGGCTGTGGATCACAAAATGCCCCTTTACACACAAACAAATAATGCTTACCTTCTCAAATTCCAGACAGAATCGACTTGAGGTTTGATTTACCTTCTTTGTACATCCTGACAAGGTCATAGCAGCCTCCTTCACCATCTCGTGCTCTCATCATCACCATCCAGGTAACCGAGGTGGAAACCTGCTACCGACTTGTTAGACGGCATCATTCCAATTCCCCCTTTTTTTGAATGTGGCATATTCCACCATATGTGGAACACGTTGGTAAGACTCTGTTCTCCCCTGACATAGCATTGGCTGCACCCTATAATCAAATGGATCAAGTGTCATTAATTAAAGTGACATTTAGCAATCCCCCTCATCATCACTCTCTATAACGCGAGGGGAACCGGCTACCGACTTGTAGACGCATCAATGCCAATCTTTGAATGTGGGATATTCCACATATGTGGAACAATTGGTAAGACTTCTATCTCCCCTACATCGCACTGGCTGCACCTATCATTCAAATGGATCAAGTGTCTTAATTAAAGTGACATTTGCATCCTCTCATCGTCACCATCCAGGTAACCGAGGTGGAAACCGGCTTACCGCTTGTTAGACGGCATCAATTCCAATCCTTTGAATGACGGCATATTCCACCATATGTGGAACAAGTTGGTAAGACTTCTATGCTCCCCTTACATAGCACTGGCTGCACCTATAATGCAAATGGATCAAGTGTCATTAATTAAAGTGACATTTAGCAATCCTCTCATCATCACCGTCTAGGTAACCGAGGTGGAAACCGGCTACTGACTTGTTAGACGGCATCAATTCCAATCCTTTGAATGACGGCATATTCCACCATATGTGGAACAAGTTGGTAAGACTTCTGTGCTCCCCTGACATAGCATTGGCTGCACCTATAATGCAAATGGATCAAGTGTCATTAATTAAAGTGACATTTAGCAATCCTCTCATCATCACCATCCAGGTAACCGAGGTGGAAACCGGCTACCGACTTGTTGGATGGCATCAATTCCAATCCTTTGAATGACGGCATATTCCACCATATGTGGAACAAGTTGGTAAGACTTCTGTGCTCCCCTGACATAGCATTGGCTGCACCTATAATGCAAATGGGGTCAATAACCATTCTACAATTAAAGCAATCACAGTACATTTTTTGAAGAGTGCCCCCAATTTGATATTTTTGCACAGTTATGTTGGTAATTGTCTAGGAAACTACACCTACGAACGAGAATGCTAAAAAATGCGTATTTATCATAAAATAAGCGATTTTGTAATTAGAATTGGGATCACATATTGTACTTAACGGCAGAGCAGGTAATGCTAAGTTTATGCCCATCCATGATGAAATAGTACCCCCTCAAGAAAATGACCTCTAACTTGTCTTGCTTGAACCAGTAAAACAACTAATGGATGAGCATAGATATATACATGGCGCTATTTCCTGGCTATTTCATATTGGAAAGCCGTTTCCAGCAGCCGGTGAATTATTATCGGAGATCCCCGATATTAATTATTCTAATTACAATATTCCTTCGTTTGCGCCCATAGATATTTTCGAGTGTAACCATTCACAGGTATAGTTTACCTGCCAGTTACCAATGCAACCGTGTAAAAATCTCAAATTTTTTTAAAATTGGGGGCGCTTTTCAAAAAATGTGCTATTATTGCTTTAATTAGAGTAACATTCTGGGATACAGAGGTGATCAGAACCTCTACTATTTTGCCCCATGGTGAAAGACCACAAAAGAATATGGTGAAAACTGATTACAACATTCGAAGAGCATGTGTGGTCCAGTGGAAAAGCGCAGACTAATAATCATTACACCGGTCATCGAGTTTGTGAGTTCGAGCCCCACTGCAGCCAATGTGTTGTGCACTTGGGCAAGGCACTTTATCTCATTACCTCGTCAACCCAAGCGATATTTGGGTAGCTGCAGTATTATGGGAAATATTACAATACTAGGCGGTACCCGGTTTTCGCTCATTTTTGGCATCAACAATAGACCCACCCGCCAAGTGTCATATCCATACACCAATGTTTACCCCATTTGACCTCCTTTGACTTTGAATGACCCCTGATGACCTTTGATCCACTACCCAATACAAACTCGGTCTTTGGAAGGTCAAGTTGCACCCACCCACCAAGTTTGAAGAACGTGCGACGCTCGGTCTCCGAGAAAATAGATGCAGTCAGACAGACAGACCACCGGTATTAATATGTAGTTTCATAATAAAAAGATGGCTTCTTCCTTTGAGTTGTATTCTGATCACAAGGTGCATGCATGCATGTGTGTGCATGTATGTGTGTGTGTGTGCGTGCGAGTGTATTTTCACCGCCAAACATGGAAACCCCATGGACTTTTCACTGAAAAAACTGGACACACAAGTTTCTGAGGATGTCGTTGACAGATAATTCCAGTGAGTTGAACTGTATTACATCCATTTGGAGAAGTTCTCGTTGGTCTACATTTCAGGTCCAAGGTCCTCTGGAATTTCCGTGTGTAGTCCACAGTTGGGGGTTAACTTTCAGGTGTGTGTGTCCTCGGTTGTGTGTGTGTCAATTTCTGTGTGTAAGTACACATTAGGGGGTTAACTTTCAGGTGTGTGCGTCCCGTTGTGCTGTGTAGGTCCTATGTACATGTCGATCCTCAGTTCCATCGGTGACGTGTGTGTGTCTAGTTGTGTGAGAGAGCAGATCAGAAATGCTTATGGGGGGTCATTTCAAGCTTGTGGGGTTGTGTTTTCCTTTTGTGGGGTGTTTTCCCAGAAGCTAATAATTGTATTCTTAGAGAAAGCCTGTCAACCTAATTGCATTTTATATGATAAAGCATATTCAGAAGTTTGCACACTTATTCCATTAGAGACCGCCTCACCGCCATTATTTTTAAATTGATGTCACAAAATTGGCTCATTTTAACACAACTACTAAAAACACATCCCCAACCCCCATATCCTTGGCATCAAAAAATCATTTTGCACACAAACACTCAAACCACCTGGGCATTCAACTGAAATGGGATGTCAAGACTACCAGTGCCAGGTTCTGTACCATTAAGTGCTTAAATTTACTCCCACTTACAGAGGATTAGCAGGGATTGCTAATCCGAAACATTGAAAACATCATCAAAATTCATATTTTTATATTTTTGTTTACGGGCGACATGGATATGTGAACATAAACCTTGCTTGAAATCCGTGTATTAAAGACAAGTCAGTACAGTAATTTTGATCTGATTCTGGAATTTCTATAAGTGCGTATCAAAATTCCGACTTGAGATCAAAAAAAAGCCTTTCCCGCTGTATATCACAGATTTTAGCATGATATTGTCACCATGATTCAATATAGCTTTTGAGCTCAACACAAAACATTATGATCATTGGGGTATTTTGTACTGGTGGAGTGAAACCGCAATCAGCTGTTTGATGTGCCAGATTTTGAGATGCCGTCGCTGTTGTCTATTTGCGGGGAGGGACAGTTATGACAAAAATATCCTCACATACTTCATTTTTTCACTATTTGATGGTTTGTGTCAACCTTAAAAGCAGTCTATGGAATTGTAACACACTTTCACTGATTTATAAGTAAAAAAGGTGATTTTGGTTATTCTCTCGCATTATCGCTGCTAATCCCTTTAAAGGTGGTTGTTTCCGATTCTGTGTATCGTGTTCTCTACTGATATGAGAGCCTGGCACTTGCACAAACACCCCATCAAGTTGACCGTGGGAAACAAACTTGCAGTTTTGATGGTTAGAGCAAATAAGCATGTTGCAAAGCCCTCCTATTCAATACTGTGCGAATAAAAGTGGTAACCACTAAAACGGCAGTTTTTTGTTGATAGCTTGGGAATGAAATGGATTCGAGGGCTCAAATTTCAGGACGACACAATGAGAAGAGAAAAATACGGCCTATCATCCGATAGCAAAATCGATTCACTCTGGGTAAATAAGGGGGGTCCAAAGACGATCGGACACGCCTCTTTAAATGTGGGGAACCAAGTAGGCAAACCTCTCCCCCACTTACCCATCAAAATTAAGATTTTGATATAAGAAGCAAGTTCATATTTTATCATTACTCCAGTGATGAAATTATCAGGGCCCAAGACAAGTTTCCCTTTGATTTTACGAACAAAAACGTCCCCAAACGTGGTCGATCACACAAACATCGTCTTAAAGGGATTAGCAGCGATTTGCTAATCCCAAACATCGAAAAATTCATTCAAACATTCATATTTTTATATGTTTGTACTGGTATGGAGAGGCAAACATAACCGCCAAGTGGTTGGCTTGAAATCCATGTATTAAAGACAAAGGGGGCAGTAGTACTTTTTTTCCGATTCTGTAATTTCTATACGTGAGTTCAAAATTCTGGCTTTGGATTCAAAAAAAAGGCTTTCCTGGTGAATATCCACAGATTTCAATGTGAGTTGTGACACCATGATCCATACAGTTTGACCTCAAACACAAAACATGATTGATACTTGTTTATTCTGTACTGGTGTAAACCACAATCAGCTATTAGTGTAGAGTTTGAGACGGTCGTCGCTGTATGTCATTTGGGAGTCTGTATGGACAAAATTTCCTTGAATACTTATTTTTTCACCTATTTGGTGGTTTGTTTCGGCATTAAAGCAGTGTTCTATGTAATTGCACACACTTAGCCCTGATTTATAAGTTAAAAAATACATTTCCGCATATTTTTCGATTCTCTCGCAGTATCGCTTGCTAATCCCTTTAATAAGAATCAAATTTATATCATTTTTGCTTCTGCTTACATGATCCAAACAGCTGGATCCGATTAACTCAAAGTATCAATATCATGTTGGGGGGAGTCCAAGGTCGGTTGAAAATATCGGATCCACAACACACGATAATGGATTGTTTTATTATATAAGATAATGTATTAGACATTCTGTTCTTGTACGATATGTTCTGTGAATTAAATGGGAAAAATCTTGAAAATTGATGATTTACGCCCCCAATATTTAATTGTCTCGCTATGAGTCTTAAAATTGGGCGAGACTGCGTTCTTATCGCCCAATATGTGTGCAACTCATAGCTCGACAATAAATTTGGGCTTAATGAGCCAATTTTATATCAAAATGGGTGATCTGCTTCCACAGGAGAAAAACCGCTATTGACCGAGGCAATGCCGAACACAAGTGTCACTGGTTGCGCGATCACTTGCTTTATATGAATTTGGCAAAAATGCTGATTTAGAAAGAGAACAAATTGCCACTGGAGAGAAAGTGTACAAAAGACCAAGTTTGATAAAAATTGGATATTGATGGAGCCCATTTTTTATTGGTCAAGCTATGAGTTGCAAAAATATTGGGGTTCACAAAGGTCACATGAGGTCACCAGGACACATGAGTCACCAAGTACACATGGGGTTTTCACTGAGGGTGTCACATGGGTTCACAAACGTCACATGGGGTCACAAAGGTCACATGGGGTACAACAGGTACACAAAATGTCACTAAGGTCACACAAGGTCACCAACGTCACACCCAAGTCACCAAGGTCACACCAAATCACCAATGTCCAAGGTCAAAGAGGGCACTCCGCCCTCGCAACGGCACCTCACCCTTCCCAAATGCAACCCTACCCAGATGCACACCACACGACCCCCTCCCAACGCACACTCCGATTGCCACCACCGCACCCCTCCGATTTCACAGCCATACCTCTCCCCTCCCCCCAAAAAGCACCACAACCCCTCTCCAAAGATACCCCCCCACCTCGCCACTAGCACCCAACCGCGCCACTAATACCCCACCCTGCCCCCTCCCCAAACACCCCATTCCTGCCCCCGCCATATGATTTACACACAGATGTAGGGTTATAGTAGGGTTTTCATGTAGCAAAGGATTTTGCATATCCGATGATACCATTTAACGATCCAGCAATTATGGCATTTTACTTAGCTCATTTGCATCCCCACACCGTCATGTATCAGGAGAACTTTTCAAATGGCAAAGAAGATGCGCACCATAATGGGTTTTCGGCCAGTGAAGGAATTTTGGCCATAGCGATTGTTACCATTTCAAAAATATAGCGATATTCGCGTGATTTTGCATATTAATTAGCTCTTTGCATATGTAATTTGCCCAAAATCTGCCCAACCATCTAATCAGTCGAGAACTCTTTAACCCGCTTCCTTCCACCCAAGTACATCATTATACGCCTGACAAGAACTCAGGGGGGGGATAACTTGCACACAAGCTTGCGAGAAAGTGTTGTCATTTTGACCTGCCAAAATAAGCTAATTAATATTCATGAATATGCAAATAATGCAGCCAAAAGCTACACATAATACTTTGGCACTCACTCTATCACCCTACCGAGTGTGAAGTAAATCGGGATTTAGCGTTTAGCCAGCAGAGCATTTCAAAAAATAAGGAACCGAAATGTCGAAAAAATGATGCAAATAAGATAATTAAAATTCATGAATATGCAAAAAGGCAGCCAAAAGCTTTACACATAATAATGAGGCATCATCACTATATCTCCTATCAAGTTTGAAGTAAATAGGGGGATAGCGTTTTTTTAGCCTGCGAGCATTTAAAAAAGGTTACAGAGTTCATAGGACGGACAACACAGGACATACGGACACACATAATTTGGACTGGGCCTCCATGAACAATGTGTTCAAGGGCACAAAATCAGCCATGATAAGATCAACTACCTTTAATTGGTAACCTTCATTTAAAGACACTATCAGTTATTTATCAGAAAGAGTCACAATAGGTGTGTTCAGACGGTTGCCTACTTTCGAAAGTAGCGTTACCAACGAAAAATTCATTTAAATCCTCACATTGATTGGACTCTTAACAACGATGCACGTCCACACGGAACTTACAACGATACCTTCCAAAGTTACGCGAGCAGCCTTCATCTGTCATTGGTAAATATCGGAAGTAGCACGCCTCTCGCGCTACATGAAACACCGCTGGAAACTCAACCATTGAAACAATGCCAAAATGGAATCCTCACTCAAGCAGGAGTGTGTTTATAAAGCGAGATTTGGCTTCTGTTTTTCGTTATTACCCATCGACAGAGGATTTGGCATTAATGCTGTTATTTGCGATGACCATCCCCCTACACCACTCAGTGAGAAGCGATCCAGTCCCAAACATGACATCATCAAAAAACAAATGTCATGCATCATCAACGAAATGTGGTTCCTCGCACAGAAGACAGGTCGTACAGTGGCCGGTTTTACGGCACATTTTTGATGGCACTTGCATGTGATTAATGCACGATTGCTCACTTAATACAAATCATATAATTAAAGTCTAATCTCGCACAAATAACAATGAATATGTACTTATTTAGATTGAATACCGATCAAAGTAATTTCTTCAATAAAAATATGTAGGGATTTCTTTTTCAACACTGTTCAAATACTGTGGCACCTAATACGCTGTGTGTGAATAACCAACATGGGACACGAGGCTCCTGTCACGGTCACTGATCGCGCGAACGGGGGAAATCCCTATTTGAGTGGTCTCATACTCAATGTTATCTTGCCCACGTGGGTTCCTTCCAGATCTCGATTAACGCTTGTATCTCTCTCTCCGACCAGTTCGGGTTCCGTGTTCGCTTGTTTTTCGGGGCTTTACTACTAGATGATGATGCCATTATCAACATAATTTGGAAAAACAGTAAACTGTACTACACACAAGCACAAGACCGCTGTCAAAGTTGATGAACACACAAACTAAAATGGCGTTCGTCTATGGTATCCACGCTACGGAATAAGTTGACCCGCATGTCGTTACGAGGTCACGATGAGGTCACCCTTAACATCGACGTCATGAGTAGCACTGTTCACACGGCACTTACCAACGACGATCGCTCGCAAGTAGCTCGCTACTTTTAAGATTTCTTAAAAGTAAATCTTCGTTGTTAACTCGTTGTTAGCTTAACAATGATGTTGTTCAGACGGTCACTACTCACGAGCTTACCAATGACTGTGCTTACCAACGATCTTAACAACGACTTAACAACGATCGTGTGAACATGCCTAATATTTGAAATTTGCAGGAATAGCTTGAAAGTGAAGGATAAGTCTGTAGAAATAACATAAGTTACTTTTTCCAACTGAAGAATGACAGAAAAAAAAAGTAAACGGCAGTGTTCCAAGAAACGATTCTCCATTCAATTATGTGTTGTAGTAAGTGTCCGTACGGACAATAATGACTAAAATTTCCCATTTTGCCCTTATTGGGTCGCTTC
Organism: Ophioderma brevispina; assembly: GCA_023653785.1. Lineage (NCBI taxonomy): Eukaryota > Metazoa > Echinodermata > Ophiuroidea > Amphilepidida > Ophiodermatidae > Ophioderma > Ophioderma brevispina. The sequence continues at coordinate 14,690 of JAMKCH010018421.1, forward strand.
TGATCATATCATTTGCTGGGTATGCTACGATACCTATACTTGTTACATCCATGCAAAAATCTGATTTTTGATGATTTTTTTGATTTTCTGATTTTTCCTTTAATGTAAAAAATACATTTGTGCTACTGAATATTTCATCTACATTACCTACACCTGGTTCAAAACAGGACTGTGGCCTGGTTTCATCTATGAAATCATATTAAATTATTTGACAGAACCAGGTCTACCAGACATAAATCAAAACCATCAAGAGCTAAAAATGACTCTAATCAATCATCAATGGCCTATTTTCAAGTGGACAAATTACTGCACGTCACTCAACTGTCAACTGGACTGGATCACTGTCAAGTATGGTGTGATGGTTTCAGACTTACCATGGCCCAGGTTCTGTAACCATTCAAAGTGCCAAATATTTACTCCATTAAAGGGATTAGCAGGATTTGCTAATCCCGAAACATCGAAAAATCATCAAAATTCATATTTTTATATTTTGTTTACTGCATTGATGATGGTGAACTATAACCTTGCTTGAATTCCGTGTATTAAATACAATGCAGTACTTTTATCTGATTCTGTAATTTCTATACTGCCGTATCAAAATTCCGACTTTAGATCAAAAAAGCCTTTCCCGCTGTATATCACAGATTTGTCAGGCATGATATGTCACCATGATCAATATGTTTTTGAGCTCAAACACAAACATTATTGATCTTTGGTTTTTTGTCCTGGTGGAAACCGCAATCAGCTGTTTAGTGCCGATTTTGAGACGCCTTCGCTGTATGTCTATTTCGGGAGACAGTATGACAAATAATCCTCAAATACTCATTTTTTCACTATTTTGATGGTTTGTTTTCAACCTTAAGCAGTCATATACACAACGTTATCACTGGGAGTTATCAGTTAAAAAAAAGTGATTTTTTGTTAGTTCCTTCTCCTCGCATTATCCGCTGCTAATCCCTTTAAAGGGTGGTTTTGTTCCGATTTATGTGTATTGGTTGGTTCTCGTATTGATATGATAGCCTGGCACTTTCGCATACACCCCATCAAGGACCGTGGAAAACAAACTTGCGGTTTGCTGGTAGACGCAATAATGCATGTTGCCAAGGCCCTAATTCATCTCTGTGCTAATAAAAGTGGTTAACACCACTAAACGCAGTTTTTTTTTGTTTATTCTTGGGAATGAAATGGATTTTGAGGAGGGGCTCAAATTCAGGACGACAATTAGAAAAATACGGCCGTTTCATCTGATATCAAAATCGATACTACTGTCTACTTCCGGGTGAAAATCAGAGGGGGGGGTCCAAAGACGATCGTAACAACGCCCCTTTAAATGTGGGAGACCCAATAGGCCACCTCCTCCCCCACTTACCCCATCTAAAATTAAGATTTTGTGATATAAGAAGCAAGTTCCTATTTTTTCTCATTACTCTAGCAAAATTCAAGGGCCCAAGAAATGGTTCCTTTTGATATTGTGAACAAAACGTCCCCAACGTGGTCGATCACACAAACAATCGTCGTAAAGGGATTAGCAGCGATTTGGTAATCCAAAACGTCGAAAAATGCATCAAAATTCATATTCTATATTTTTATTACTGGCATGGATGCGAACAATAACCTGCAAGTGGGTGGGGCTTTGGAAATCCATGTATTAAAGAACAAAGGCAGCACTTGTTTTCCGATTTTTGTAATGTTCTATCATGAGTGCGTATCAAATTCGACTTGATTTTCAAAAAAGCCTTTCCCCCTGTGAATATCACAGAAATTTTCAAGTGATGTTGTTGCACCCTGATCAATACAGTTTGACCTCAAACATCACATTATGGATCTTGTTTAGTCTGTAACTGGTGTAACCACAATCAGATCAATTTAGTGTAGATTTTGAGACGGGTCGTCATTGCTAAATGTCTATTTGTGGGAGTCTGTATGACAAATTTCCTTGAAATACTTGATTTTTTTTCATTATTGGTGGTTTGGTGTTCTTCTTCTGCATTAACGTCAGTTTATATGGAATTGTACACACTTATCCCTGATTTATATAAGTTTTAAAAAATACATTTCCGCATATTTTTTTTTTCGATTCTCGCATTAATCGCTGCTAATCCTTTAATAAGACTCAATTTGATATACATTTTTGCTCTGCTACATCTATCCAAACAGCTGGAACCGATTTAACTCATTATCAATATCATGTTTTTGGGATTCCAAGTGTGGTGAAAATATCGGTCCAAACACGATAATGATGTTTTATTATATAATTTCTATATATTATTAATACCGGTGGTCCTGCGGGTGGTGTCTGTCCTGTCTGAACCGTGTCTATTTTCTCGGAGAGAAGCACCGGGGGTCGCACGGTCCTGAAACCTTTGTGGGTGGGTGCCCCTTGACTCGAACTAAGACCAGAGTTTTGTATTGGTTAGTGGATCAAAGGTCATCGGGGGTCATTCCAGGTTCAAAAGAGGGTCAAATGGGTAAACGTTGGGGTATGGACATAAACCTTGGAGGGTGGGTCGATGTCTGATGCCGCCGAAAATTTGAAGGTCACGACAAGGTCAACAGTGGTCATTCAAGGTCAAAGAGTTTAAATGTTGGGTGGGTCTCGGACACCTAGGGTTGCACGTTCCTGAACCTTGGTGGGTGGGTGGTGCCCTTTGACCGAACGAAGACCGAGGTTGTTTTGGTTAGTGGTCAAAAAGGTCAATCATGGTCTTCAAGTGCAAATGGAGGCAAATGGGGTCAAACGTTGGTGTATGGACATGGAACTTGGTAGGGTTGGTGGGGTCGATTTTTGACGTCAAAATTGTGAAGGTGCATGACAAAGGTCATTAGGGGAGTTCATTCAAGGTTCAAGGAGGTCAAAAGGGGTAAACTTTGGTGTATCCAGCACGAAACTTGGTGGGCGGTTGTCGATTGTTGATGCCGAAAATTTTGAAGGTCACGACAAGGTCATCAGGGGTCCTTTCAAGGTCAAGTTTGGGGTAACGTTAGTGTATGGACATGAACTTGGTAGGGTGGTGGGTCGATTGGTTGATGCCGAAAATTTTAAAGTGGAAGTACTACACAACAAGAGGCTGGCGCGTCGTGGGGTCATTAGAGGTCATACAAGGTCAAGGGTCATTCATGCCAGGTGAATGCGAACGCCCCAGGGTGACGCGGGAAACAGCCCGGGACCGCGCTAGTATAGACTGTATTATACATTTCTGTTTGGTACGATATGTTATGCTTAAAATTTGAATCTGAAAATTGGATGATTTACGCCCCAATATTAATTGGTCTCGCTATGAGTTTTAAATATTGGGCGAGACGCAGTCTCGCCCAATATTTTGTTGGCAACTCATAGCTCGACGCAATAAATTTGGGCTTAATTTATATCCAATTTTAATATCAAAATTTGGTGATATGCTTCCACCTGAGAAAGAAAACGTCTATTTGACAAACAGGCAGTTCTCGAACCACCAGTGTCACCTGGTTGCGCGCGATGCACTGGCTTTATGATGAAGTGTGGGGCAAATGCCTGATTAAGAAATGAGAACAAATGCACTGGAGAGAAGTGTTACAAAATGACCAAGTTTTGATATAAATGGATTGATGGGAGCCCATATTTATTGGTCAAGCTATGATTTGCAAAAATATTTTGCAAAAAATCATTGGTACCATAAATGATGTCACCAAGGACACATGAGGTCACCAAGGACACGAGGTCACTGAGTCACATGGGGTCCAAACGTCACATGGGTCACAAAGGTCACATGGGGTCACAAAGGTCACAACCAGTCACCACGGTCACACAAGGTCACCAGGGTCAACAAATCATCCAAGGTCACACAAAGTCACCCTGTCACCAAGGTCACCCAAAGCCACCAATGCTCACCAAGGCACATTAGGTCCTCCCCCCTCGCCAACAAGCACCCCCCTTCCAATACAATACAACAACCTACCGTCTTACTCACTTGTGTATCTCGTGCGCGTATCGAGGTTTCTTTAGGTCCATTTTTATGCAAGGTCTCTGTGTGTTGAGTTTTCTCTTCTCGCTGTTCTTGCGTTCTCTGGTCCGTGTGTTTGTCTTGCTATTCTCTATCCTCCTCTCTTTCTGCCACCTCCTTTCGTCACTCCCTCTATATCGCTTTCGATTAGCCTCCTCCTCGTTATATCGTTTTGTTCTCTTCTACTTCCTTCCATAGTGTCGGCCATTTTACTTTGTTCTTTAAACTCTTCCTACACACAGAGTCGTTTCTCTTTATTTATTATTCATATCTATGTTTATCACATTCATCTTCGTCTATATATCGCATGTAAACCTCTATCTTCTGCTTTCCTCTCTTTTTATTTCCTCTATCACTTTTCTTTATTATCTTCGCCTATCTTCCTTCGATCTATAGTAACTAGTTTTGTTCAGACTTATTTCTTATATATGCTCTGCTCCCTTATGTACTTTCTTATTTGTATAGCACGGTAATTTCTCTATCCCTGTAGCTTGCTGCGTTCCTCTTTTCGTTCACCCCCCCCTTTTTCCTTTCGGCAGATGGGGACAGCAAACTAGAACTAGACACACGTAGAAACCCGATGACTGACCCCACTCCCCATGACCCGCACCCCTCCCAGTCACCCCCCCTAAACCCCCTCCCCACAGCACCCACCCCACCCCTCTTCCAAAGCACCCCAAACTCCTCGCCACTATCACCACCTCTCCACTCTCATACCCCACCCCTGCCCCAACCCTTCCCCCTCCCCAACACCCTCCTCCTCCCCCTCCCTATTATTTACACACACAAGATGTAATGGTATAGTACAGGTTTTCATTTACAAAGGAATTTTGCATATATCCGATGTACCATTTTAACGATCAGCATTAATGCATGTTTAATTAGATCATTTGTCATACACCTAAACCGCATGTATCATGAACTTTCCCAATGGCAAAGAATATGCGCACCATAATTGGGGTTTTTCTACAGTGAAGGAAGTTTGCATATCGATGTCACCTTTCAAAATATAGCGATTATCCTGATTTTTGCATATTAATTAGCTCATTTGCATGGTAATTTGCCAAAATATGCCCACATCTAATCAGTCGAGAACTCTTTAAAAACCAAAACCACCCCCTTTCCTTCCACCAAAGTTACATCATCATACCCTGACAGACCCTCCACATAACTTGCACACAAGCCCTTGCGAGAAACGTTTTGTCATTTTGACCTGCCAAAATAACTAATTAATATTATTCATGAATATGCAAATATGCGCCAAAAGCTACACATAATATTATTGGCAAAAAAACCTCACTCTCTCACCCTACCAAGTGTGAATTAAATCGTATTAGCATTTATACCCAGCAGAGCATTTCAAATAAGGAACCGAATGTTCTGAAAAATATGCAAATACAGCTCATTAAAATTCCAATGAATATGCAAATAATGCATCCAAAAGCTACACATAATACTGCGGCACATCAATCTATCATCCTATCAAGTTGAAGTAAATCGGGGTAGCGTTTAGCCTGCAGAAGCATTTTAAAAAAAGGTTAACAGAGTCATACGGTCGGACATACAGACATACGAACGGACGGACACACGGAATTTTGACGGCCTCCATTAACATTTGTGCAGCAGGCGACAACAAAAATTCAGACCATGATAAGATCACTACCTTTAATGGTTAACCTTCTTAAAGACACTAACAGTGATTTATCGAAAGAGTCACAATAGGTGTGTTCAGGCATACGGTGCCTACTTTCTCAAAGTAGCCGTTACCAACAAAAAATTCATTTAATCCTCAAGAGCGCCGTCTTAAACAACATGGCACGTCCACACGGACTTAACAACGATACCGCTTCCAACGTTCCCAGATCACGCCTTCATCTTTCATTGGTAAATAGCGGAAGTAGCGAGCCGCTCGCGCTGACCTGAAACCCCGGGAAAACTCCACCCATGTATAACAATGCGCCAAAATGGATCCTCACTCAGCAGGAGTGTGTTTTAACAAAGCGATCTTTTGGGCTTCTGTGTTTTTCGTTGATTTCTCATCGACAGAGGATTTGGCATTAATGCGTTTATGGCCGATGTTCCCCCACCCCATCAGGAGAAGCTCTCCAGTCCCAAAAACACAAATTACATCATAATCAAAACAAAGGTCATGCATCAGCAACGCAATGTGGTTCATCCCCTCCCACACAGACAGAGGTTTACGTAACAGTGGCCGGGTTTAACGGCACATTTTTTGATTCGCCTTTGCTGTGATTAATTCACGATTGCTCACTTAATACAACTTCATATCAGTTCTAAATCCTCGCACAAAGAGAACAATGAATATGTACTTTTTAGATTGATACCGATCAAATTATTTCTCTCAATCAAATTATGTAGGGATGTTTCTTTTCAACAACTGGTTAAACAATACTTGGCACCTAATACGCTGTGTGTGCATCATAGCCAACACGGGACCCGAGGCCTGCCTGTCAACGGTTACGTGATCGCGAAAAGGGAACTCCTATTTTGCTTGTCTGCAACTCAATTTTATCTTGCAAGGTGGGTTCCTTCCATATCTCGATAACGCTTGTGATCTCTCTCTCTCGGACCAGTTTGGGTTCCGTGTTCGCTTGTTTTTCGGGACTGTACTACTAGATGATGATTCCATTATCAAAATAATTTGGAAAAACAGTAAACTGTACTACAGACCAGCACAAGACCGCTGTCAAAGTTGATGGACACACAAACTAAAATGGCGTTCGTCTATGGTATCCACGTAAAAGGAATAAGTTGACCCGCATGTCGTTACGAGTTCCGATGAAGGTCAAACCCTAAAAACCCTTAACATCGACGTCATGAGTAGCCTGGTTCACACGGCACTTACCAACGACGATCGCTCGCCAGTAGCTCGCTACTTTTTCAATGTTTTCTTAAAAGTAAATCGTCGTTGTGTAACTTGTTTTAGCTTCAATGATTTTGTGTTGTCAGACGTCACGTACTCAGGCTTCCAATGACTGTGCTTCCCCACGATCTTACACGACTTAACAACGATCGTGTGAAGATGCCTAATATTTGAAATTTGCAGGAAATAGCTTGAAAGTGAAGGATCATTCTGTAGAAATAACATAAGTTACTTTTTCCAACTGAAGAATGACAGAAAAAAAAGTAAACGGCAGATGTTCCTAGAAACGATTCTCCATTCAATATGTGTTGTAGTAAGTGTCCGTCCGGACGTAATTACTAAAATGTTCTCCCATTGTTGGCCCTTATTGGGTCGCTTCTGATCATACATATCATTTTTCTTTTGGGTATGCTCGATACCTATACTTGTTTACAAAATCCTTAAAACATCTGATTTTGATGATTTTTTTTTTATTTTCTATTTTTCCTTTAAATGGGTGTGTTCCGATCGTCTTTTGGACCCCCTTATTTCCCCGAAAGTAGTATCGATTTTGATATCATGAAAGGCCGTATTTTTCTCATTGTCGTCTGGAAATTTGAGCCCTCAGAATCCATTTCCATTTCCCAAGATATAAACAAAAAACCGCCGTTTTAGTGGTTCACCACTTTATTACTTGCAACCGTATTGAATAGGGCTTTGCAACATAGCATTATTGCGTCTACCATCATCAAAACCTCAAGTTTTTTCCCACGGTAATTGATGGGTTGTATGTGCATTCCAGGCTCCATCTGCAATAGAGAACCAATTACACATAAATCGGAACAACCACCTTTAATTAAAAAATTCATTTGTGCTACTGAATATTCATCTACATTCCTACACCCTGGTTCAAACCAGACTGTGGGGTCCTGGTTTTTATTCTATGCAACTCATATTACATTTGACAGAACCATGTCTACCAGACATAAATCAAAACCAGCACTAGCTAAATGACTCTAATCAATCATCAAATGGCCTATTTTCAAGTGAACAAATTACTGCACCGTCACTCCAACTGTCAACTGTACTGGATCACTGTAAAGTTGCAGATGATAATAATAACCGATTCTTAAAAGTACATCGTCGTGTTCACTTTTTTGTTCGCTTAACATGATTTGTTTCAGACGGTCACTACTCACTAGCTTACCAATGACTGTGCTTACCAATGATCTTAACAACGACTTAACAACGATCGTGGTGAACATGCCTAATATTGAAATTTGGGCAGGAATACTTGAAAGGAAGGATAATCTGTAGAAATAACATAGTTACTTTTCCAACTTGAAGAATGACAAAAAAAAAAGTAAACGGCAATTTTTCCAAGCACCGATTTCACACATTCAATTATTGTTGTAGTAAGTGTCCGTACGGCAATAATGACTAAAATTTCCATTTTGCCTTTATTATTGGGTCGCTTCTGATCATATCATTTGCTGGGTATGCTACGATACCTATACTTTGTTTCAATCCAGCAAAAATCTGATGTTTGATGATTTTGTGTTTGTTTTCTGAATTTTTCCATTTATGTAAAAAATACATTTGTTCTAAAAACTGAATCTACATTACCTACACCTGGTTCAAAACAGGACTGTGGCCTGGTTTTATCTATGAAATCATATTACCTTATTTGACAGAACCCAGGTCTACCATACTAAATCAAAACCAATCATGAGTCTAAAAATGACTCTTAATCAGTGGCGTACCCAGACCTTTGCAAATGTGGTGGGGGCTGAAGGGGTGCCAGAGGCTTTTTGTGAGGGGGCAAATTTTGGGTCCTTCTCCATAGACAACTGTACAAAAATCAGTTCATTTGGGGGGGCAGAAGGGGGGCAAGGTTCTGTTTGGGGGGCTTGTGCCCCCCCCTCCCCCCGCGGTTACGCACTGACTCTAATCAATCATCAATGCCTATTTTCACAAGTGGAAAAATACTGCAGTCCACCAACTGGCCACTGCACTGGACTGGTCACGGTCAGTTTGCAGATGTATAATATAAATCAGCCTTGTTGAAATGGACATATAACAAATGAAAATTGTTATCATCTCAACATGATGGGCCATATGCCCTAGCTCACTTAAGGTGCAACAAGCGTTTCCATATCAGTATCAAAAAAAAATTAAAGCCTGATTTTTGCACTGATGCAAAAGCTTTCGTCCATAGTATCCCCATCTGAAAGGATTACCTGAGAAATTTTTGGGTACAAAATTGTGAAATTCTCATTTCATATAGAGCAAATACAAAATGTAGCTATGTATTTAACGAGATGAAAGCAAATTAAAATCACATTTTTGTTGTTTCACTTTTAAAAGACATTTCGTTGCCAAATTACAAAGAACTCCTTTGTCAAGTGTCTATTCAAATCGATCATGATGACCAATTGTATAGATGGCTCAAAATCTCTTGTTGCAGCCTTTAAAGTTTGTTACAAACAGACTCCATAAGGAGCCCACCAAAGTATGTTTTTACCCTTACAAAATATGAATTGCCAACCATGTGTACAATGGAGTAAAAAAATAAAATAAAAATTTTTGGCATTCTAATGGCAGAGATTTTATCATAACTCAGCGTTCCTTAACCAGAAGAAATATGGCGCTGTTATTGTGGATAAACAAGTTAACAAAAATAGGGACAGTGGACCCAAACAAGTCGTCCGAATTAAGTTGTCAAAGAATATTGTGGTAGAGCAATATAATGAACCCTAAGTTACCCCTGACTGACTTTTTGACTCCTCATTTGTGACTCCCCATATCCTCGTCTCAATGTATAAAGCATACCAAGTATGAACTTATCATATTGCACTAAACAGCTAACTTGAAAAATGTCAACCAAAGGTGTATTTTGACATACACACATACACAAACACACACACACGAATCATGCTGGCTTAAGGTCTTTCTGATTGCATCGGATGACCTATAATTAACTGCAGGCTAATCCTTTCATGAACAGATTGCAACTTTTAAACTAGGGACAAGTGTGCATTACAAACCACACTTGCGATTGTTTTAGTGCTCGGACGTGTACACGTTTAAACGTGTACACAAACGGAAGGGCCACTGCACATTTAGAAAATTCACTACACGTTTACACGTCAGTAAAAAATGCTAACTTTTTTTCAGTATTATTTAAATTGCTGAAGTCAAATTTTCACCAAAATTTACCCGCCGTCAGTGAAAAGTAAAGTTAAAAGTTCCAATGCTGCTCCTAGAAATGATTTCCCACTTTTACGGAAACAGGGGAATCCCCAGTTTACCAAGTTCTTGTATGTGCCAGTGTAATCTGTGTTATAGACCTTGTTACTGTATTATTCTATGGAAAGATAAACTACCGGGTACTATCAGCTAAAGGGACCAACTTGGTAACAAAATATGGAGGCACCCATAGTGATTTCGTTGTTGGGGTCTTTGGGATATTCAACTGCTTTATTTTGGATTAAAACATAACATAGGTAAGTACAAACATCATTTTATGGTTCAAGATGATAATATGATCGAATGCAAAGCTGGATAACCTGATTACGGATGATTTATGGCGCTAGAATTGCATTCCGTGGAAGCGCCAAATTCGGCAGTCGTTATGACCGTTTACACGTTTAAACGAATGAAAATACTAATCGTGTAAACGGATAGGAAATTAAACAGTAACTCCCAGCTCTAGATTGTTTACGTAATTTTATTGGTTCCTATAGCTGTGTGATATGAAACAATATCACACGGTACAGCATGTACACATCAACGTGATACGCAGAAGCACTTCTCGGGCCAATCAAAGGCAAATAATAACAACGGACTGATGGATTTAAAAAGCTGGGGTAGTTCATTGCATAACATCTACCACAATGTTATGTTTCTATTTCTATAGTAGCTTCTTATCTTTAATAAAGGTGTTAAAGAATGAGAAAAAAAGGTATTGCTTTAACCTCTTACTGTGTATCTATCATGTCATATCACACGCGTGACAGTACTCTTTTAGCATAAAACAGCTCGGCTGCACCTCATTGTTCTCCTTAAAGTAATGTTGTCGCCCGTGTGATATGACACGATAGATACATGGTAGAGGCTGAAAACAATACCTTTATTCTCTAAGTTGACACTTACCAAATATGATTATTTTTCCCATTGGTTTCAACAGATCATATCCTTTCTTGGTATCAGCGCCTGCAAGTGGATCCAATACAATATCAACACCTGAAACAAGAAAATAAAGAATTAAAGAGAAGAGATTATTAAGTTCACTAACAAAAATCAATTTTGTTTTTACAACAAGACCAAATTTTTAAAATATTACT
>JAMKCH010018422.1:0-23295 GCA_023653785.1 Ophioderma brevispina
CAGACATAGCCAAAACCTGTTTTACAAACATGTAGAGAGACAGTGTATCGTGGCGAGATCATCCACCACTAGCGGGGAACAGTAGTCACTAAACCCATGCTTGATAGCTATTGATAAACTCAATACAATATTATGGCCATGTTTGCAGAGGAATAGGAGACGACCTTAAGATGATCATCATCCAGGGCTGTCTTGAAGGATCACGCAACAGAGGAAGACCTAAAGTAAGATGAAGCGACGGGCTAAAGGAGATCACTGGTCAACCTCTTAATACACTTCATCGGATTGCACAAGACAGAAGTTGTTGAAAGTGTCTCATCTCATGGGTCAAAACGGGTCAGACATGACCTTTAGGATAACGACGACGACGACGAAGGAGATCATTTTGTATTGGCATAACATAATAGATTCCTGGGTAGCATTGATTACAATGGTTAAACTTACATTGATCTACTATACAAAATGTCTGTATCCAATCCATTGGGAAAATGTGACAAATAAATAACCTATGTTTTTAAGAGAGTAAACCACAGCACATGAGAATATGATTTTATTTAAAGCAGGATACGGTGGCTGGTGTCCATTTTCTAGACAATGATGGGCAGCCACCATCTCTAGATTTTACCAAAAACAAAGATTAAAACATGCCTTATGCCTTACCACTGCTTTCGATGAAAACCGCGGTGAAGTGGGAATTATGTTAAATAACGGTGATGTCCTCAACTTCTCTTCGTAATTCCCGTTGTTGGACCCAGTGCTTGGTAATGATGTGGGAAAATAGCTATCCTGTGGTATATTATTATTACCCTCATCTTCACTTTGGCATAACACTAAAGCTGTAAGGATCAAATGAGAGAATTCTATCAAAATGAATATCATATATGTATATTTATATGCAAAAATCTATTGTTATACACAAAGATGCGTCATTGTTGACGGTAGAACATTTCTGTTCATAATGCAATATTGCGATTTATTTTTGTTATGCTGTCTACTCATTATGCTAATTGATTACTTTGTGCATGTTTGTAACAGTGCTTAGAACAAACCGTTAGAACACAAAATCAATACATTATACCAATTTATTCATAAACTTCTATGATATATGTTTTTGCCATGCATATGTATATGCATAAATCAAGGTCGAGATTTTAGGTTAATCCTCCATGTAAGACCTCAAAGGATTACAAGGGTTACAAGGATTTGTACAGCTTTATTGCCGTTTTAAAACGGTCTTTACTCTAGCAACTCTGAATATCTTACACCAAGGACAGACCGAATTTTAACCATTGAATTGGCGGTGTACTAGTGTTGGTACATAAAATGAAATGTATATAAGTAAGATGATTTAAAAACTTAGAGGGACACAAAAGATTTTCTGAGGGATACAATATTTTCTCTAAATTTACATTTCGAGGGTTGTAGAACACCCACCAAAAGTAGAAAGAATACCAAAACCTAAATTGTTATACATTTTCAAGTGCACTAGTGGCCCTAGAGAGAAGGATGCTTGAATAAACGATTGTGTACGATAGAAAAAATACAAGTTATCTTTGTACAAAAGCGGAATATTTTTTGGTATCAGCTGCCATTCAATACATTGCAAAGCTGACATGCCCCACAAAAACTGTTGCATTTTTTATGGTTAAAAGACTTTATCCCTTTAAGTATTGTAAAAAGGATAACAATGATGAGAGAAGAACCACTTTGAGTGGTTGCGTGATTCTGATCGTTCTGAATTCAACTTCAAGGGACACTACAGATTATATGGGTTTTCATGGACCCCTTACAACATCTTCTTAAAAATTTTGATGTTACCAAAATCAAATAGTGTCCACACGGGTTCCGTTGGCGGTTATCTTGAATCTAAACAGAGCAGTCATATAAGGTGGTTCAATTTAGTTGAAAATATCTCAAATGATTTGTCTCATCATGGAATCAAAATATATATAGTTTGTCATACCCCGTGGGACAATATCTGAGTTTGGTAACATGAACATATTTTAAGATGTCATTAAGATACCAAAAATCATGTAATCTGCTAGACTACACCCAAAAAGGCAAGCTATCCCGTTTTTACGACTATTGTTTTATTTTTATGCAGTCTTAAAATTGGATCATAATGGATAACCGAATAAATCAGGACATGTCTCCCGTGGGCCAGTGTACGTGTCTTCAGGTAAGTCACTAATTGTCTTCAATTTTAGTCACATGCTCTTCAAAGACCAATTAGGACACTTGTAAAGTAGAACGCGTCTCCATTACGGTATTTCAGGTGGAGCATAATAGGACACATCCGTTGAGCCACCTTTGAGACCTATCTTGCTTGCGTGTCTTCTGGTAGGCATGATTTTCGAAGGGAGGGACATGGCAAATTTAAACATGACTAGCGGACAAAGGTTCGATTTAAAAACGCGATGCTTTAATTGGTTAAATTCCGCCTCCGCTTAGCATCTTTAATGCACTACAGGTGTTACAGCTTATTCGGGAAGTGATTTATCCTCTAAATTTTTTTAATTCTACAATGATATAGTACATTTAACGATTACTTTGCGCCTTTTCAAACTAACATGCTTGGAAATGTTAACTGAATCGTAAAATCTCAGTTACACACGAAAGGAGTGTTTGAAGACACCTGAGTCGGACTTATTTACCGTACATCAATCAGCCAAAAAGATTCGCGCAAATGAGAGACCAAATGGAACATATACCGTACACATTAAACACCACAAGCCCCACAAAGCCAGTAAAAGGGCACTTTCAAGTGTTGTTGCCAGTGCGGACTTGTGATTGTGTGTGTGTTGATTGTGTCGTGTTTATTGTATATGTGGGTATGTGGTTACAAGACTATCAAGATAATACCTGTTCTGTTTTAAATGATATTAGCCTAAAAAATTACGGTTAAGCATAAGGTTATAGAAAAACCTCTACAACTTCAGACAATTTTACTCTATTGCATATTCAGCTGCCTGAATACATAGATTCTCAGAAAATATTATGGCTATCTAAATAAAATGCTTATAGATAATTCTCTTGTGTAACAGCTAGCCTTGTACAGCTCTATGTGCCATGCCTGCGAGGGTTTTACGTGCGTGAATAGCTATAGGAAGAGACGTCTTTCCGATGTTGCCAGCGCAAGCAGAGCCACATTCAATAACTAACCAGCCTTTAAACATGGTGCATTTATTATGTTGTCTAGCTATACGTCACTGAAATATTACCGCATTTTGTTTGGGTTGAAATATAATTTATTCAAATTGATTGATGAATTTATTTAATAAAAAAATTAGGCGCACGGGGAAATTAAGTTCTTGTGAATGTCAAATCTCTCTGCTGGAAGAACTCGTATGGTAAGCATTACGTCGGCCATGATATGACTGCTTGGCCGCAGCGAACGTTGAATTACTCATATCTGGAATTAGATATCTTACTAAATCTTAAAGACACTTGTTTTACCAGCATTTTAATGATCAGAAAACAGCTAGTACAATGGGCTGATTATGGCAAAAACGGTTGGCCTTGTAATACGCTAATTGTATTTATTCACAATAAAAATTGACATTGCACACATCAGAAATAACCTGATACTTTTATACATTTTATTTTTATTTTCATGACAACAAAATCTATAACCTGGTTATTTTTTCAGGTATATACTATAGTTGTCAAAACATCGAACAAAAGCAGAGCAAAGATATCTGTATCTACACTTTAGGCATTTGAAACCGTCAACTGAAATGCAATTTTACCTCTTGAATACAATGTAGATAACATTGACGAAGACCGTAAATACTTTCTTCTATTCATTCAAACATCTTAAGGTGGTATTTTTGCTGAGTGATAATTTGTCTTAAATAAGCATTGAAAAGGATTACTCGCATTCAGAAGGTTAGAAGCCCTGGCCTCCAATAAGCAGAAAATAAGGCACATCATATGACGATTTCAAAAAATAGGCTATACTATGAAATGTAAAAGAATAATCGCTTCCATTCTTTAAATGGACATCCACTTAAATATTTACTGGATTTCCAAAATACATATTGTTTTTAGGTCAGAAGTACTGATCCGGATCAAACCTAACAAACCGTGCACATGCTATAACGACAGCTACTTTTTATCGTTAACAAGTCATATGTGACCCGGCGTTACGTAAAGACAGTCGACTCAAGCGATTCTTAAAAAGATAGGCAAGGAATGTTCACAACTGATTAAGTCTAGAATAAATTTAAAAATGTCGTTACACGGATTTCATTTCTTTGAAGGTGTAACAAGAGATAGCACATAATTATTAGGTGTCCTAGATGTGTTTGTACTGACGTGGAGCTTTCCATCAAAAATATCTCCATCTGAAAAATTAAGCTGAGCTTTATTTCTTTGGTACAAAAATGGTAAAATTTCTCATATTAAATTCAGGCTATGTTTTATATTGAAATATAAGCAAATCAAAATCACCTTTTGTATTCAATTTAAGACATTTCTATGAGGAGAGCGTGGCCTAGTGGTTAGGGTGTTTTCCTGTGGCGCAGATTTCCCGGGTTCGAATCCCGGGGGACACTTACTGGGATTTAACCGGGTACGCGATTCTGGATTTGAACTGTATACCAGCTGTTGATTAAAAATAGAATGCTGCTCTCATCCATGGTTCACTTGGAATTGAGCCAATGGATCATGAAAGCATCCCGTCCTTCGTTAAGCCGTCTGTCCAGTGTACACAGAGTCACAACTGTACATGTTGATCGCAGCCAGTTTCGAATAAAAGTATGGTGAAAATCCCTGACTGATCCCAATCCGTCCCAGCCTCAAAGAAGCGGGTCATGTTAGGAGCGTACGTATCATGGATGCACGCGGCCCCGGATTAGCTTACTCAGATGAATAAATCCTGACACCACCACAAGCCATACCAATGACTTGTGGATACGACAGAAAGAAGACACTTCTATGGCTAAATTTAGGTAGGAAAAAATGGGAAAAAAAAAAAATATATTGTATCTCGATGATTAAAAGGCATGACACCTGTTTTCTTGCCTGGTTTAGAGAACATCTCACTGAGTGATTTGGTTGTTAACAATTTAAAAAGTCCAAGCAGCCAATTTTAACATAAATTATTTAAAACTACTCTGTTCCTCAGGGCGTCCCATTGTAGGCCGCATGATTTCTAATTGTATATTCTGCCAGTCGGTATGTATGTTATTAGGAATCATGATGTTAAACTTTCACTCGTATGCTGATGATACTCAGAACCTTTCGGTGAGTTTTAATTAAAAGACATTACAGGTTGATTTTGAACATGTTCTTCAAAACTTTAAAGCTGGATGACTGACATAAAACACTTGGATTGTCAAAAAAATTGCTGCTGCAGAGAATCAAAGAAAAGACTTGCCCCGGAAGACTGTCTTCAATAAGGTTAGATCTGGGTGGCACCCCTGATAATGATCTGTGCGTTTGTGTGTGTGTGTGAGTGTGTATGTGGTGTATGTGCGTGTTGTGTGTGTGTGTGTGAGTGCGTGTGTGTGTGGGTGTGTGTGTGTGTGTGTGTGTGTGTGTGAAAAAACAGGGGGGTTATAGGTTGATTCCATAATATGAGTAGTCCCAATTTGGGGCTATCTGTAATTTAATTACCATATTTCGTAAACTTATGGAGTATTCAGGGTTTTCAGTTTTGAGCTTGCAACCATGGGGGTGGTGTTGGGGGGGGGTTGGGGGGGGGGGGTGGGAGGGGGCGGGTGATGGTGTTGGGGGTTGGGGCTGCGGGGGGTGGTCGGGTGGCCGGGGTGTGTGGGGGGGGGCGTGTTGGGATTGGCGGGTGAGGGGGGCGGAGGGGGGCGGGGTGGGGGGGGGGGGGGGGGGGGGTGGGGGGGTGGGGGTGGGGTGGGGGGTGGGGGGGCTGGGTTTGGGGTGTGGTGTGTGGGGGGGTGGGGTGGGGGGGGGCTGGCTGGGGGTTTGGGGGGGGGGGTGGGGGTTATGTAGATCTTTTATTTGTCCCCGTTGACTTTTGCCAATTTATTACATATGAATGAAATAGATCATAAAAAGGCTCCAGCGCTTGCAAAATAAGCTGCGCGTTTGGTATTTGCAGCGGGTCGGACCAGAGTTCGTCTTTGGTCCTGTCAATGAAGTATCAGATACAAAATCCTTCTTTATGTGGGAGTATCTCATGGACACATCATGGTGTATTACTGATAGTCAAAAGTTGTATAATGTGTTGGACAGTTCCCGATGGTACCAGACGAAGGCTGCGTTCTTTTGATGATGTTACGCGGTATTTGTTATTTTCGTACGATCCAGATATTCAAACGTCGAGTCATTGGCTCATGACTCTGGAATAAGCTTCTCGATAACACTAACGAGGCTCCTGAAAACATACTTACTTCCTGATACCTTAAAATTTTGCTAACTTTGGGCATTTGTTTAGGTTTCCATATTAGTTGTGGTTTCATGCTGTAATATGTCAGAAAATATGGATTCCTTGGTGACCAAATCCGTGGTGATCTTATTCAATGACAACTTAGTAACATTTTCACACTTCTCACGGTACTGGTCTCATTCTCATAGCAATGAAACAAACGCAGAAAGTCGTGCGCAGAAACCTCAAACCATGCTTGGCATGGCGCCGCGCTAAAATTAGGTGAATTTTGATATTTTTAGCACCCAAAGTCCGCCCGTTACGGGGAACCATCAATGCCCTCCCTGAAAGAATGAAGTGGACAACAATTACAATCTTCGGGGTTTCTTCAATACAAATATGAAAAAGTTGGTTTTATAAATGTGGTTTCATTTGGTATATATTTTATAACCATTATTATTAACCCAATAGATATAAGATATAACTTCATTATGCCTATAATCACAACGCAGTTCATCATGGGCATCGTCATAATTACCTCATCGTCATTTGTATTATTTTCATCGTGTCATTCATTTCTTTAATTACCTCCATGTAAAATTATTACGAAATCTCGGAACGAAATGACACAACCCCGATTATATCAGAAACAATGAGTGAGTTCTTTCCAAAGGTCAAAGGAATCTATTATGAGTCTCCTCCGTACATGCAAGTACACTTAATCGTAATTATTACCGGTCCTTTATATATATCAATTAATTGACATGGAGCACTAAACGGCACTCTGTTCAAGATTTTGAAATATGATTTGAATACTAATTGCAACTTGTTTGGAAATGTTTGTCGGTTTTATCAAAGGAATACGACCAAAAGAGATTTTTAATATCAGCATGGTTTATCATACATTTATAGTGTGGGTGTGGTCGATACCTGGGTAAGTCCCCCCCACTCTAAACTAGTTACAGTCAAATTATCGAAAACAACGATTTCTCTACTAGTTTTGCAGTAGTGTACTCTCTGGGTTTAAATGATATTTCTTCTCCGTCTTTCTTCAATATGCATGAACAAGGCAAGATCTAATTCATTGTGAACACTGTGCCAGAGTTTTTAGTTTGACAAATTGCGGTTTGTGACATAACCCAAAATCGCGCTAACATAATCAAGCAAGAGGCTCAAGACAAGCTAAGGCTTTATAGTGGATGCGGTAACGCCAGGTGATGATACTAGTGAAAAACGTAATTATTTGTCTTGACTTGAGTTTTTGCCATTATCAAATAGCTACACCATTCTGTTAACCAGTAGAGAAAGAAAAGCACTACGTATGGAACAATGGCTGACCAGCACAAATTCATAGAATCAAAGGTAACAATCACTTACGAAATTTGAGCAATATATACCTTATGAGGCGGAAAACAGAGTGAAATACATAGATCATACACAAGAAATGTACATTTTTATTTTTTGCTAATTGTACTATGTAAAAATTCGGCAAGACTAATTTATAATTTAGTTTTAAAACACGCCATCTACACGATCAAAACATTACTCCTCCAAAACATTTGAACAGAAAATGAGTACAAGGTTTGTGATTTGAGTTTGTCATCCAACCAAACCACCCTTAATTATTACTACAGCATGGTACGTTTATACGATGTGACTAACAAAGGTATGAACTTTAATGTATTACTTTCTTTTGTTGAAGGCTTTGATCAAACTTGGAAAATCTACAGCAAGATAGGCTGCATTATTATTAATTTTAAGGCCCTTGAGTAATCATAATTGTTCACAAATCGGGGTACAATTACCGAGAGTAAGGTATTTTGAAACAAATTAATGCAATAATTTGATAATGGTTTGATAATAAGGGGCGACTTATTAATGCAATAATTTGGGGCAACTAGCCACAAATCCCAGTATATCCTTTGTGACATACTTCTTTTTTAAAGAGACACTGGCACATTTGAAAAATAGTGCGCCCTCAAGATTTTTCAAAATCGATATTTTTGCATGATTGTAAAGCTTTTATATACAAAAGCCCTCACCCGAAATGATTAAGACCAAATCAGCTTCCTTATGGGTAAACAGAACGATTTTGTAATTTAACGTCGCCGGCGACGTTAATTCAGCAGATGACGAAAATGGCGTTTAACACAAGAACACGCACGCCGTATGCATGTTTCCCACGCTATGCACACTGTTTGACCGGTCTATAAGCTTTGTGGTTTTAATATCAGTGAGTACGAGTCAAAAATATTCATGTAATATACACATTTGTTGATTAAAGTTATGGAAAACTTAAAAGTTGGCCTACAAATTACCTGGATGTCTTTATCCTCATATGTCCCTATCTGTTTGGGGGTATGTTATTTTTATGTGTAAAATATATCTCTGTTCTTCCAATGGCCTAGACTATCATGAGAGCAAGAAATTTCATATTTTGTGAAAATGTGCCAGTGCCGCTTTAATATAAGTAACTGCATTTGTTATTCGCAATGTTCATTTTATGTTGTCAACAAAAATCTAAACTTCAAATTATACTATTTTCATTGTAATATGTTGCTAAGCCAAATTTTCATAAAAAACGTCATTTGTCTACTTGAACATGTTGAATAGTTGAATAGAAAGGGAAAGGTGATACACTTTATACGATGACATAATAGTAGGGTTTAGTTACGTGGTAATAAATTCCATATCTATGGATGAGTAACTAAATTAGAACTGACAAAGCAGAAGCCTTGCGCTATTTGTGGGTTCGACGATTAATGAAGCTAACATTACACGTCTATGCTTGAAGGCTTTGCTGAAATGCACATCCAATTCAATGGCCATATACATGTATATGTATTAAGATTGATAGTGTAAGGGACACCATTAAAGGTGTACTTTGTAATAAATAAACAATTTTGGAAATTCTGTAGACAATATGTGTTACCATATCTAGATGTCAGTTCGGAAAAATATAATCTATGTTTGGATAGCAAGTAAAAGAGTTTCTTCTAATTTCCTTCTCTTTAATTCCAGAATAATAATAATAATAAGAATAATGGAACCACCTGAAAGTTTACTTGAAATAAAATCATAACATCGCTTTGATCAATAATGTGGTTAATCAAAATACAAAGTGGTGAAAAATGATTATTAATAATGTATTTCTGTGGCATTTTAAAGGTATATATTGTCTGTTGCAATCAAGCAGGCGCGTATTGCCCTACTTTAACCATTGAGGTTTTTTTTTAATTTTATCCATTATCGTCTAGCATTTCACTGTTCATTGTTCTACTTACTCTATTTGCGTTTTGCTGCTTCCCTGATTCTTTCATTAATACCAGTTATTACTAGCAATTTACGTGAAATAAAGATGGAAATTTCTCTTTAATTTCTTTATAATAATTTGTTATAATTGTATCTTTTTGCCTTTTGTTAGTACAAATTAAATTACTTCAGATGCACTCATATATATACTACGTGAATCAAAAGAATTGTGCAAGCATTGATAAAATCTTGATAAAATCACAGAATCACAGATTTGTTGTTGTTTTAATGAAGCAAATCTAATATACTTCCAAATGTTTAAAAAATGAAAGAAATCGACTGAAAAATAAGCCAGATATGACAATTGTGTAAGCACACCTCTCTTTCCTCCATTCCAATGGGATTTATGCAGTTAATCAAGATATTTCGTTAATGTACAATATACAGTGTATAAAAAGGGATTAAATGTTCACACAAAATCTCACCAATTAATCCTGATGTGTAAAATAAAAAGGGTTTTCAACACTACTACTGTATTCCAAGTATAGCTACAAGGTATGCCAAGATCTTGTTTTCTTGCTCTGCAACAGATGAATTGGTGTTTGGATTTGTCATATCACTTGACACATTGGTATAAATAGATTCATTGATTAATCCGTAGTTGAAATATTCAAGAAAATGTAACATTTATTAAGTTGACAAAGGCATCATGATATTGTACATTCTCACAAACACAAGTTTAATGTGTGTGTAAATCCAATTGGACTTTCATTTTTCAACACATGAAAGTATATAAGATGTGTTTTATAAAAATAAATCTATGATATAAGGTCAATATCTTCTTTAATCCTTGCACAATTTTTGATTCACGTAGTATATATATATATATATATATATATATGTGTGTGTGTGTGTGTATGTATAATGAGTTAGGTGTGTATTGTTATATTTATATATACACAAACATTTATCTTATATCTATACATATCAACCAAAAATTGACAAAATATAAAAATTCACTATTTGTTAAATTAGTACCATTTTGTTAAGATTTCTTATCTGATAAACGCTTAAAGACGTTGTACACTTGGGATGAAAGATGAATAATATGTAAATATTAGCATTGCAGATCTTGTTAGCGTCATATACAAATGTCAGGAATCGACGATACTTACCAATTAACGATATAAGCATTAGCGTAGACACAAGAATACCTGTCTGTGTTTTCATCTTGAGAGTGAATTCCTACCTGCAAAACCAAAGTCAGTACATGGACAAAAATATAGCCGATATTTTCCTGGCCGTGTGCACCTTCTTAACGGTCCCTGAGCTTGACCTCGTTGCAGCAAGACGATCGATGACAGCAGGTCACGTGATTAGATTTTCTCTCTTTCACAAGATGTCTGTTCGTATCGAAGATTGTGGCAACGGAGAAAATTATTGATCCCGTGTATTATTTATTTGGTTCTCCGTGCGCCGTAGCTCCCGTACACGGCATCGACTGTTGGCGGTGGCGACGACATATTGCCTGCGACGAGCATGACTAACACAATTAGCCAAAGCGCATGCGTTATTTTCATTACGTAGTCCTGTACTGCATGTTAAGCGATACTCCACGGATTGGATTTTCACCCTATGGATCAGTTAGTTGTAAAGTAAAAACCCTTTGAATAACATACTTGAACCTAAAATATTGTACAACCATATAAAAGCCAAGGTACACAGTGGTTCAATTATACTGAATGGTTGTAGCTGGTTATGTTACTTTTATTTTTCCTTTTGTTGTATATGTGTTTTGTCCATCACATCTGTGTGATTGCCCAAACGTGTACGGTATGTATTTTATTTCTTAAACTATGCATTGAATGTATATAAAAGCATTCAGTTGGAAATATTTTTGGGGTAAAATACAATAATTACTTTTATATTGACCAAGATCGTGCTCCATCGAAAAATTTAAATCGGTTTCGAAGTTGGTTGCACCTGAGACTAATATACCTACTTTGCAGACCTCATGTAAACATCCACATTCAAATTAGTAAAATCTGCAACTTTCCCAAGAAAAGCATACCAATCGGATTGGCACTGCCGCTTTCAAAGTGAAATGTTAGACTATCAAATTCTTCGATCATTTTTATGCTCTTTTTTCTTCTTCTTTAATTTATTTTTTGGTTTCTCTTGAAAGTATGGTTGTGATAATTATGATAAAGCAATGGGGTCAACTAAGGACCTGATTCACCATTGGTCTACACGTTAACTTACTGTGTTGGGTAGGGTGACGGTGGTAAAATCATTGCTCTAATCAAAAATTACTTACTTGATATTAACTCTTTCGGATCCACCTTCTGAAATTGTTAAAGAACTCAATCGTATTGTTTATCTTTTATTTGAAAAGGGGTTGGCAGAGTGACAAGAAGTCAAATGATTCATAATTGTGATAAGGGTGGGTTCAGGATGGTGGACATCCAATCCTTTATTCAATCCTATATTCAGGCCCTGGATTCGTAGACTTCTTAAAATAGTGATACAGAATGGGTAACCATTTTCTGTAAGACTATTAAGATTAAGAGAATTTTTGATATTGATGATGGTTCAATTGAAATTATCAATTCTATGCTTCATTCCCACTCTCCCAATCAATTTTGGAAAGATGTTTTTTCTGCTAGGCCTAATGTTACTAATCAATCAATCAAATTTTATTCATCACAAAAGCAAAATACAGTAACTAGCAATACAAAAGATAAATAGCCAATATACGATATATAAGATATATAAGTAAAGTGTAGATATATTAACACTGCAATGTTATGATGTCTCGTGGACGTCAAAGGTCAGAATTACCTTTCAAACACAAATAATGAGCCTTGTGCACAAATGATCTAAATAATAACACAGATTTAATGATTTTTAATCAGTTTGGTTCAAGAATTTGGTACGTCCAAAAACAATATTACATATATTAAAATTACACACAATTAAGATATGATACTTATTAGAGTTCACTAGTGTCCAGTGTTGAAAGCGTTACAGTTCAACGATGATTATGTCCTCACAGCGAAGACTCCAAAATAACAGTATGCAATTATATTCCAAGGTAACAAAATCCATAGGAATCTTCTGAGTCTTGAAGGTAATTTTGTCCAGCAGTTCAAGACGACGGGGTTTTCCCTCGACGACACTAATATTCTGCAGCACCAAGTATCACTACCTAATGTCTGTCTGTCGTAATTAAATGTCCACTTTTAGGAACACCAACTGGAATCCTTTTTGATTCCACAAACTGAAGCTCTCTTGGCCTCGAAGATGACAGCGGAAAAATACCTTGCACATATGCAGCTCCTGTGGTAAATATCAATTGATCCTGATCCTGATGTACTGCCCTGACCTCATAATGAGATCCACAACTGAACAACTGGCTGGCCCCGAGTCCTTCCAGTGACAAGTATATAACTACTCACAGCTAGATTCCCCAATCCTAATAATAATCATTACAGCAGCATCATGCATAAACATAACCTAGCACTGTCAAATCAGATTTCACATAAATGACATCATCTGCCTTGCATCACCTCACAATTATAACTTCATGGGGAACCCCCAAATTTGCAATATGTTTTGATCTCAATGCATAAACAAGTTGACTCAGTTTCTAAATTTACATCTTGGGGAATTCCCATTTCCTCTCTTGTGCAATCTATCTAGATGTAAACAACAGGTGTGATCTCAATATAGCACTGGGGGAATTCCACTTTCTCCTTTTATAGTAAACAAATTACTTTTCCTGTGAGAAATCTTTTCTCAAATAAAATTGAGATATAAAGTAAAATAATATTTTTAATCACAAATGGAGGCTAATATAACATCCTCCCCCTTAAAAAGAAAATTTGAATGAAATGCAAATTTTCCAAAATCTGGCTTTATACTTTTAATCATTTTGTGGTTAACTTACACAGTTTACATAGTGCAAATTATTGCTTTCAGTCTATATTACAAGTTGCAATATTAAATATTTGAACAAAATTTAGGCAGCTCTGGACAAGGCATCTGCCAAGACACTTTCTTTTCCTTTGATATGTCTTATGTCCAGATTGTATTCTTGTAGAGTTAAACTCCACCTGACAAGTCTCTGATTTCTGTTTTTCATCTTGTGGATGAAAGTCAACGGATTGTGATCAGTGTAAACTAGAACTGGGTGCACTGTTGTACTCAAGTACACTTCAAAATTTTGCAATGACAATAGCAATGCAAGACATTCTTTCTCAATTGTTGAGTAGTTTTTTTCTGATGTTTGTCAAGCTTCTTTGAGAAATTACATACAGGATGATCTACATCATTTTCATCTGCTTGCATGAGAACTCCACCACAGCCTACATCACTGGCATCAACTGCCATCTTGAATTGTTTCTGAAAGTCTGGCGCAATCAAAACTGGCGCATTCATCAAAATAGACTTTTCTCAAATGTTCTCAAATGCTTTTTGGCATTGCTCTGACCACACAAATTTTGCGTTTTTCTTAAGAAGGTTGGTCAGCGGACACGCAATATCTGAGATATTTGGAAAGTATTTTCTGTTATACCCGACCATACCTAAGAATCTCATGAGATCCCTTTTGCTCTGTGGTGTGGGGAATTTCTCAATTCCTTCAACTTTTGCTGTGATTGGCCTAATTTGCCCCTGTCCTACAACATGCCCTAAGTATGTGACATTTGCATGGCAAAATTCACTTTTCTCCAGATTCACAGTCAAACATGCTTGAGATAATTTCTCAAACAATTGATGGAGCCGTCTCATGTGTTCTTCCCATGTTTCGCTGTACACAAGGAGATCATCCACATAGGCTTCACAATTTTCTATGTCTGCGACTACTCTGTTCACTAGTCTTTGAAATGTCGCGGCAGATTTTTTGAGACCAAATGCCATTCTTTCGTATTGGTATAGGCCATCGGGCGTACAAAAGGCTGAAGTTTCTTTGGCACGGTAAGTGAGGGGAACTTGCCAATACCCTTTAACAAATCAAATTTGCTAACAAATTTGGCATTTCCAACTCTATCTATTTGGAACAGAGGTTGACTTTTCGAAAATCTGTGACAAAACGAAATGAACCATCAGGTTTTGGAACCAGAATACATGGGGGGCTCCATTCGCTATTGCTCTGCTCAATAATTCCATATCCTAACATGTATTCACCTCATTTCTGATATGTTGCAACTTGATTGGATTCACCCTATAAGGATGTTGCTTTATAGGCTCTGATTCACCTACATCAATGTCATGGGTTATGACATGTCTTTCACTGGGTACATCAGAAATATGTTTTCCCACTTGTGAATTAACTCTTTCAATTCACCTTGTTGACTTTCTGGGATATTACCTAGTTTCTTGTCTAAATTTGGATGTATGTCAGAATTTTGCATTTTGACACCATAATCATTTTCTGTGTTTATAGTGCTGTCTTGTTCAGGTACTGACTCTGTGATGTCATCATTTGCACATTGATCACTACCACTGGATGACACTACACACGCAGGCTTTACATTATCACCTCTTTCATTATACTCTTTGAGCATATTTAAGTGACATAACTGTCGACTTTTACGCTAGCTACCTGGTATTTTGATCACATAGTCAAGGTCTCCCACTTTGTTCTCAATCTCATATGGTCCAGAATACTTGGCTTGCAAAGGATGTCCTTGTATTGGAAAAAGTGCAAAAACTTTGTCACCTGGTTTGAATACTCTGTTCCTGGCATCTTTGTCATACCATGTTTTCATTTTTGCCTGGCTCTGTTTGAGATTTTCTTTTGCAATTTCTGTGGCTCTTTGGAGCCTGTGTCTGAATTGAGACACATAGTCTAAGAAATTCACATCAGGATTTTCACACAACCACTTTTCTTTCAGTAGTTTCAATGATCCTCTTACTTGTGACCAAACACCAACTCAAATGGACTAAATCCTAATGACTCTCTTAATCCTAAATCCTAACTAGAATTGCGCGGTTCTCGGCTTTCGCGATTTGCGATGGGGTACCAAAGGTTAGGGTTGTTGGGTTCCGTGCGGAACCTTAACAGACGTGACTTGTAGTATTAGTAAACTTTTTCACCTACCTATGGCCCCTGTCTAACTACCCCAGGGCCCCTTTGCAACTTAAGTGTCCACTTTAAAACCTCCCCAGAGTCCAAGGTCCTAATTTCTACAGTGTCCTTTCCCAACTATACCTACCCCCTTTCCAACTGTCTCAGAACCCCTTCCACGCTGCCACAGAGCATCCTTCCCTAATAACTAAGGTTATAGTTATCCTTTCCCAAATGACCCAGGGCACCGTGATTTCCACACCTTTTACCAAATACCGAAAGTTCCCTTTTCCACCTACATATGGCCAATTCCCAACTACCCATGGGTCTCTTTCCAGACAACCCTATCCCTATGATCCTTTCTCAACTAACCTAGATTTCCCTTTCCAATTACCCCAGGGTCCACTATACCTGCAACTACCCCATGGTTCCCGTTCCAAACTAACCCAGGGTTCTCCTTTCCACACTACTCCCACACCTTATACCAAATACCGAAAGTTCCCTTTTCCACCTACATATGGCCAATTCCCAACTACCCATGGGTCTCTTTCCAGACAACCCTATGATCCTTTCTCAACTAACCTAGATTTCCCTTTCCAATTACCCCAGGGTCAACTACTTGCAACTACCCCATGGTTCCCTTTCCAAACTAACCCAGGATTCTCCTTTCCAACAAACCCCATTTCATGCCACTCCAGCACTGAGTTACTAATACTTCAGTTGAAGCATAATTTAGTTCTTGAGGTCCCCATTTGGGAGATTGTTTACCTCAGAAGCTTAGTTTGAGCCGAATTTGAGTTCTAAAGTCTGCAAATTCCCTCTAAATATATTTTCTAAGGCCCTAATTTAAAAGACAAAATAAGTTCCCAAACCTATTCACCACCTCTATCCGAGCACACTTATTACATTTCCTCGATATGATACCCCCATTTAGGAACATGGGATATTCCACATTGCCAAGTCTCTAGATGTACTTACTTTCTTGAAATAACTTGCCTCAGAATTCATCCAAAAATCTACCTTTTTCCTCCACCAAAACACAACACCGGCCTTTCGGCCCTGGAAAAGACTTCAACACATAACATACTCAATTTATAGCCCCAAATTCTGCTCCCTCTAACCAAAACCGTTGACAGAAGTTCAATTTCCATTCACAATGCAAAAGGCAGTACCTACCCACAATATGTGCACACTTACTGTCTTCTGCCCACACATTTTTTGAACTCTCAAAAGTAGACCAATTTTAATATACAGACATACGTCTGGTAATGATTCTACAGCCTCCCTGGTAGCAAATAACAGGAGATGAACTCCCTCATCACAATCCCTCTTTCATTCAAAACAATAGGTTTTGATCATTGTCTTCAATGTTTGGTGGTACCTTTCTAGGGCCCCCTAGGATTCAGGGTGGTATGCTGAAGAACTGTACTGGGAAATTCCCAACTGGTCCATCACTTGTTGGAACAAACCTGACATGAAATTTGATCCTTGATCAGACTGAATTGATTTTGGAAAGCCTACTAGGGTGAAAAACTTGGTTAGAGCTTTCACAATATTTTGTGCCCTAATATTTCTCAAGGGTATAGCCTCAGAGAATCTTGTGGAAGCACACGTGATGGTAAGTAAATACTGATTTCCTGACTTGGTCTTTGGAAGTGGTCCTATGCAATCTATTAACACCCTACTAAATGGCTCATCAAAATGCTGGTATTGGTTGCAAGGGAGCAGTAGGAATTTTCTGATTGGGCTTGCCCACCATTTGACATGTGTGGCAAGTCTTACAATACTCAGACACATCTTTTCTGAGTGTAGTCCACCAAAAATGACTCCTAATTCTGTCATGTGTTTTTCTCACACCTAAGTGTCCTGACATGGGACTATCATGGGCTATGCCTATCACTTCCCTATGGTATACCTTTGGCACTACAATTTGATTCACAACCTTCCATCCTTCATTTACAAGTGCATCGGGTGGCCGCCATTTTCTCATGAGGGCACCATTTTGCTTGTAGAAACATACGGGAATTTGCTCTGCTTCCTGCTGGGTCAATGCCCTCTCACCTAATTACCTAAGTGCTGGGTCATTGTGTTGCTCATTTACCAGCTTGTCATGGCTTAAAGGATCTCTTTTACAGTCCCTAACTCTATCATGCTCAGCGGCTGGATTTTCATTGTTTACCAGCTTGTCACTTTGTTTGTGCTCAGGGGCTGGATTTGCACTAACAGGGAATTTAGTCTCCCCTGAAGAGGGAAGATGACCTCCAAATTCCTCTAATTTTGAGAGAAAAGTATCCTCTAAATTTAGGACCAAGTCATCCTCGACGCTCTTCCTATATGTATGAGTATTTTGACTCATCACCTGCTCACTGTTTTCCTGTGAGGCTTTTCTGGTCATTGACCTAGTTACTGCACATGCTGGGAAAATTTCTATTTCCTCATCAAATTTATCCACTATACAGGGCACCTGGGAAACTATGGGATCTGGGAGTACTTCCCCCTGCCAAATCATTCCCTAACAACATGGATACCCCTTTTACTAGAAGTTCTTGTCTAACACCAATTGTGACAGTTCCAGAAGCCAAGTCTGATTTCAAATTTCATTTTGTGAAGAGGGACACAAATACAATCCATACCTATCCACTGAATCAATGCACAAGTTCCTGTGGAACTCTCAATATCAAATTGAAGTGCATCTTCCAATATCATAGTGTCCCGCATGATTCTAATGGGTTTTGGATCTAAACTATCACCTGAAAGTGACACAAATCCCTCCAAAAACAAGAGGCTTAAAGTCATCCTTTACTTTTTCTGTGTCATTTCCCTTTTGTGGAATTTCTTGTTTCTGAACAGAAGAATGAACTTTTGACCTCAAAATAACTGCACAACCTATTGGTTTTGACTCACCTTTGGCTCCCTCCTTAAAACCGTAACCTTGTATGTCCTGGCTTTTTACAGTGATTGCATGTAAACTGTAATTTGGGTCGCATCCCATGCTTTTGATTAGCGCCACTATTTTCTTTGCCTCCCTTTTTATGGGAACCTGACTGGAATTTCCCCTCCTGTGTGCTACCATGAGACGCTTTGTTAGAACCCGGTGTATTGTTGTATTTGTTGTACCTACTAAATTCTTGACTAGGCCTGCTAGTATTACTCAACTTATGTGTCAAAGCATAGTCATGGGCCTCTATGGCTGCTTCACGCATACTATCAATTTTGTTCTCATCCAGATGTGTTTGATATCTGGATGTACACACTGTTTGAACTCTTCAACTAACATCAACTCCCTAAGTTGACCAAAATTTTGCCCTTCTTTTGAGAGAAGCCAGCGATCGAACATTTGCTTCTTTGCACGGGCAAATTAGACAATTTGTATGGGGGTCATGGACAAGGACCGAGTGTTGTTATATGCCTCTTTTTGCTTGCCAGCATCAATTTATATGCTTTGAGCACTGCCTGCGTAACCTGTTCATAATCACTATATCTGTCTAATGACATGGCTGAATATATTTCTCGGGCTTTACCAATGAACACTGACTTTAGTAACAAGATCCAAGATTCCTTGGGCCGTTTCAAGCTATTGGCAATTTTCTCAAAGTGTAAGAAGTATTTGTCTACGTCTTGTTCTTGAAATTGTGGAACCAGGCGAATATTTTTCGCAGCATCAAAACCAAAGGGCTTGGAAGAGTCTGATAAGATAGCCTGTTGTTTCAATTTTTCTAACTCTAACTGAGCTTCAAGCTCTTTTTGTTTCATCTCATTTTGCAATTTTTCCTTTTCCAATTCCTTTTCCTTTTCAATTTGCATTTGCAATTTTTCTTTTTCTAATTCAATTTCCTTTTCTTTCTGTTCCTTTTTGAATTTGAATTTCTTTTTCAATTCTAATTCTTTTTGAATTTCAAGCTCTTTCAACTTTAAGGCATCCCCACTGCCTTGTTCCAGAACCTCTTCTATCTTTCCAAATATGTACAATCCCAAACATCTTCCTGGACAAATTTTTCTATGAATTATTTTTGATGATCTGTTTTCTCATATCATGTTTTGCCTCAAGTCCTAAATGCTTGGCTAGTTTCATTACCTCAGATCAGGCTTTCTCAGCTTATCAAACTTCTCCCAAGTTATTTGCCCAATAAACTCTTCTGGATTAAACTCCATTGTGGCTGTACTCTACCACACAATACTATACTAACTGGAACCAACTATGCAGTAGTACATGTAATACACACAAATTTTGTATGCCAAAATGTGCAAAATGTAACCACACTTTTAATGTGTAAATTCTTTTTTTTTCTTTTCACAGAGCACATCCAGTGCACTGTGCATTTATTATCATATGATCTCATATTGACATGCATAACATTACATAATTGTTGCATACAATATATAAGAGGATGGTCCAATAGTGACCAGAAACAGTTTGATATTACACAAACATGCCTACTTGATAAAGTAATTAAAACTGGATAATGATAATAGATCACCATTATCCCAAACAGCAATCATTAATTTAAACCAGGCATGAGTTTTTCTAATGTACATGAGCCATACAACATTTTTAAAAAATTCATATATCAAGAGGCTAAACCTTTAACCTTAATCTAGTAGCAATAGAGACTGTGAAATATTCCAGATGAGTAAAAGGATATGTACTCAAATATCCCACATAGTGAGGAGTTAATATTAAGTCCGGTACCAACCGAACTTCAAAAAGATCAATTTCACCTTCCAGCTTATCTTACAACTTGACCTCACATGACCGTTGACCTCAGCACGTGACCCATGACCCCATCAACAAATGAGGGATCCCATGATTACACCCAACCACACTTCAACTTTTCAAATGAGGTCAATTTTACATTTCCAGCTTATCTTACAGCTTGACCTCACATGACCTTTGACCTCATCAACATATGGGGGATCCCAAGTTGCACTCATGACTCGAGTTTGGTCCCAATTAAATTTCATCTTTACAAGAGGTCAATTTTACATTTCCAGCTAATCTTACAACTAAATCTCACATGACCCTTGACCTGAGCACGTGACCTCTGACCTCGTCAACAAACAACAAATGGGGGATCCCTTGTTGCACCCATGACTCAAGTATGGTCCCAATTGAACTTCAACAATTTTACATCTTCAGCCTAGCTTTCACCCCGGCCTCACATGACCCCCGACCTCGGCATGCGACCTCCGACCCCTTCAATAAGTGAGGGGGTCGCATGTTGCACCTATGACCATAACCTGCCTCCAACCGAACTTCAACTTTTCAAATGAGGTCAATTTCACATTTACAGCCCATTTTACAACTGGTAATCCGACCTTAGCATGTGACCTTTGTTCTCATCAACAGATGGGGATGCCATACTGCACCCACGACCCAAGTTCGGTTTAAATCCGTCAAAGTATGAGGATATTAAAAGCAAATTTTAACCCCTTATTTCACCACAACAGACAATCACAACAACGGACAAAGCGATCCCCACGTGTCCTTCTGCCTCAGGGCAGATGACACAAAAAGTCCCATGAATAATAATGGATTGGTTTAGGGTTGACAGATTTCTTTGGGTCTTGAATTAATATGCTAAACCTGTCGCTACAATGCCCAACAATCCATTTGCAGTGGTGGCTCAGGCAATTTTTCCCAGAAATAAGGCATTTGGGTTTCATAGTGTGATATGCTACATCTCGTTCAGGGCTAAAACATCAAAGGGACAAGAGGACAATTTTGAAAACATGAATCTTTCACAACTCAGTTGAATCTACTATGGAGCGCCCCCAAGAAGCCACGAAGGCTAAAAAATTGTGCTTTCTGCAAGTCTAACATAAAATAACAATGATCCCAAATTGGCCTCGTGACCTATAACTTTGTGTAGTCTCAAATCAATACATGTAAAAAAAATGTAAAAAAAACCCCAACCAAACCGGAAGCCATAAATAAATTAAGCGGCATACCGCCTAACTTAATACAATATAGTAGAATTAGGGTGTCTCCACTAAAATGTCCTCGTGTCCTTTTAACGATTAGTTACACGTCCTAGCAAATCCCCGTATAGTCCACAATAAGCCAGTTAATGATACAAAAGCACAACATTACTATGAGAATCTTAGCCAACAGTAGGCAAAGTTTTTTCTTTTTTTTAAACCCAGACATAATAATCAATCATATCATAACCATACTTTTACCTTCTGTGCATTATACTTAATACAAATTTGCTTTTCAAAAATTTGCAAACTTTAAAAAAAAAAAAAACAAAGGAGGCTAAAAACTGGAGGCTAATCAGCTAACCATACAAAGTTATATGGCATCCTATTCAGGATCTCAATAACAATTCTAATTTTACACCTCCAGAAAATAGAAGCTTATACAGCAATGCACATGATGAAAAACAAATATAATATTAAGCGTTAGTGGATACAGTACAGTGATGCTACACATTGATTAGACACCATTTTAACCCAAACATCAATCTTATTGTTTCTAACAGCTATACGTTTTTCCTGAGCACAAACATCATTCAACTTTCTTTGGAAAGATTGCCAATTAAGAGACAGCTTATTTAATCTTGAATTAAAAATGTACTGCTTCCCATTCAAAATCACCACATTAAAATTTTGAAATTCCAAATCCTGAATACCAAAAATGACGTCTTTCATGGTGAGAGTCACCCTTTTCCTAAGAATATTATTTTGCACCTCGGACCAAAAACGTTTAGTCAATCTACACAACCAAAAGAGATGAGGAATATCCTCACTTTCAACATTACAGAAAGTACACAGATTGGAATTAGCAAAACCAATTTTATAGAGATAACTATTTGTGCCTATAATTCTATGCAAAATTTTAAACTGAAAATACCAAAGTTTTGTCATACGGGAGGAAAGTATTGGTATTGTATAGATTCCGCTCCAATTCAAATTCATATCATTAAAAAAGATAGCCCACTTGGCTTCTGAATTAGGAGTTTTAAATAACTTGTCAACACGCAGATGGTGAACCATTTTGCAGACTTTAATAGATGTTTGAATTGTGTAGTCATGTCCATCTGGGATGAAACAATACTTTCCCCCCTCTTGACACTTCTATACATAGATTTAGGGATAGCATTGATCAAACTATAATAATCTAAGAAATTACATTGTAAATTATATTTTCACTTTAAATAATCAAAGGAATAATACTTGTTATCCTCACCTAATAAATCCGAAATATATTTGATACCCTTAGCGTACCAATTTCTCCTGAAAATCGTATTTTTACCAATGTGAATCTCGGAGTTATTCCAGATAATATGATCACAGGTATTGCGTGGGGTGTCTTCAAATGTAACAGAACACCATGCATTGATGACTTCAACAATAAAGGTATTATTAATAGACAGAATACAGTTATCATTTGATTTTAAGTTACATTCCCATAACAAATTTCCACCTACATGGTTCATAT
This sequence comes from Ophioderma brevispina, assembly GCA_023653785.1. Lineage (NCBI taxonomy): Eukaryota > Metazoa > Echinodermata > Ophiuroidea > Amphilepidida > Ophiodermatidae > Ophioderma > Ophioderma brevispina. The sequence goes on from JAMKCH010018422.1 coordinate 23,107, forward strand.
GATATGTATAAAAACATTTCCAACTTCCGTTATTATTGGGATCCAAAAGACGCTTTACCCGTGCAATTTTAAGCCCTTGAATAATAGAGGGGATATGAACCATCTTCAAACCCCCATTCTCACATTCACCAATGATGGTTCTCCTATTAATTTTATCTGGCTTCCCTGACCAAATAAACCTATAAATAA
>JAMKCH010018423.1:0-25263 GCA_023653785.1 Ophioderma brevispina
AGCAAACCCATCTAGGTACAATTTTTTAGTAGCCAACAGGGAATCCTCGTGTCATAAACATGGGTATTGTCACACTGTTCTAACTTTCTTCTATGTTGCCCCCTAAACCCAAGTTTTAGTACAAATTTTGTTTACATGGCGGCATTTTGTTTTTTTTTTTCCGAATTTTTGAAGGGTGAAAACGGCAACGGCGCACCTTTTAACTAATCCAGTTTTCGGATTCAGCACCCCTCGAAATACCTAAAACGTTGCGTACAACCACTTTTAACATTAAATGCCTCCAACACTTTAATGGAGCACAAATATCATTTTGGACCTGTCTATTAGTTTCGGCTGCGAGCAAGTACAAACGGCTTTGGATGGCGTGTGATTAAAAAATGTTAAAAATTCCAAGTCATGAGCGAAATTGACGGCGAGCTATTGCTGTTGCGAGTAGTTTGGCGAGGGGGCAATCAAAAGTCGTAGTCCTATATGCAGCGACGCGCCAGTTTTGTGGGGAGTCCTAAAACAGTGTTGGGTGCATCGCTTCTTCTCCCTAAACAAAAACAAAAAATCAGGGTGTGGTGTTTGGAATCAATTTTAAAGGGGCCTGCACTCGAGCAGTGTAGATGCAGCCACAGCTGTCTTGCGGATGGGGCAATAGGTGCCGCAAAATAGGAGTAACTATGCTGTGCCGCGGCCATACTGTTTTTTTGTCAACGGCTTTCGGGACCCAGGAGTGCAATGGTTTTGGGTGTATTATACTTATACATATGGTCTCTTTTGATATTAAGTATCGGTGCGCATGGCTACAGAGCCCATAGCTCTGTAGCCATGGCCCGTATGTTCACGGTCTTATGTTGTGATAAGGATTACTTTGCAGGGGATTTTTCTGGAAAGTTTTGAAGTATCACAGGTAATTTAAACAGAACATGATTGATGTAACTCATATTTTTTTTCTTAATTTATGCAGATATTACTAAATCGTTTGAACAAAGGTTTAAGAGATGATTTTTAATTCAACTGGGACCCGAGACTGCCATAGTAAATGATGTAGGCAGTTTCACAATTACCGTTGGAAATCCCCAATGCCCAAATCGCAGCAATCGTGTCCTACCTCCCTGTATAGAACCACAGTAGTAGTCTCACATCTTGATCGATTACGCTTGACAACAGGATACAGAATGCTGCTGCTTTGGCCGTATTGTAGTTATAAACGGGTACGAGATGAATAGTTTGGTGTCACTACGTGTCAGTACGGTCACGTGTCAGTTAATCAGATATCATTGTGGCTCTTCTGGGCGACCGATATATACTAATCCGACTATGTTAAATCAAGGTCCTTACTATTACCCTCTCCCATAGGTCTATATTTTTTTTCCAAAGACACCGTATATTATTCAAACATTACAAAAATTTACCTTTTCCCTACAGATTCAAAAAACTCTACGTACGATTACGAAATCGGTTGTTTTTTTCCAATTGTAGGGATACGTACGTCATTTTTATAACCTGAATGGTCCACCCAATCAAATCATAAACCAATCCAGCCGTGACGTCATCAAAATCTTTATTTTTTTTTTTCTTTAAAAATTGGCTGTTATTCCATCAAAATTCCTTTTTAAGATTCAACATCTGTATATTGTTCTTTCATAATTAATATCAATTGTCCCCCGCATGAATGTGAAAAAGATGGGTCCAAAGTCTACAACTGAAAACAAAGTCACCCGGCTAAATACCCTTACCTGGACTGAATGAGCAGACTGATCCCCGTGTTAGTTGTAGCAGGCGTACAGCCACTTGCACGCGGCTGCGGGTTATGCGTCCCATTCAATTATTGCAATGCATTGCGCCTCCCAGGTGGGTTTTCCAAATTATTATGCTTGTAACACTTTCCCAATACAAAAAGTCGCAAATTTTTAAAAAGGGATACGGTGGGTTTGGTTTTGGTTATACAGTGGGTTTTCCTAATGTATCGTCCGTGCGGTGTATTTTCATTGGCTTTTTACCTAGCTAATGTGTGTTCTACATATACACCTGGCACAAAAATATCTCGGCATGTTTTTTCGATTCAGTATTGTGCCAAAGTCCTACCATTTTTGAAAGTTTTCGAAATATACCTTTTGTTGTCTAAGCCTAGCTTGCTCTTTCATTTAATACCTGCCTGGCCGTGTAAAAAAGTGTGCAGAAATTTCTGAGATATAACCGCCCGCAAGACACTGCAACCCCCCAAAACCAAAAGTTGCAGTTTTTGGTTTTTGGATTTTTTCACATGGGCATTGCAGTGTACTGGACCGAACACGCAGACCCCACAATATTGCAAGTAGGCTTTCCTCCGCTCATTTCGGTCTGAAAAACCTCCTTTGTGCAAATCAATACCCACGTATTATGCGTTGTACCACACAGTGGACCATTGAAAAAATCCAAAAACTGCAACTTTTGGTTTTGGGGGTTTGCGTCTTTCTGGCACTCTATCTCAGCCATTTTGCACTCTTTTTTACTAGCGGTGTAAATGAAAGAGCGTGACCATAGGGCAACAAAAATGTCTTTCTAAAACTTTAAAATGGTCTGAATTTGGCACAATACAGATCGGAAACAATCATGCCGAGATACTTTTTGTGCCAGGAGTATGATGTTGCACGCTCCCGCCCTTCCACTAGTCAAGGTTTTGAACACTGCAAAATCTGGTTTGGTAACATGCCAGTCATATGTCATATAGGGTCGAAGTTCTTAGCGTGTTTATAAATTAAATTTGAATTAGCTAAAATATGCGTATAACCTTTAATATCATGCTAGATTAATTTGGATTTCCTGCCTTTTTACTTTTCGATGTTTGCTGAACTCAAACTGACAAAGGGCCTGCATTAGGTAGTAAATGTACGGGCAAACCGGTTGTTGGGTTCCAAAACACACTGGGGGAATTTTGGTATGATGCAACACCTTTCTTTTCCAGTGTTTTCCAAGTCAATGCGTTTCTTACGAGGTGATGAGTGTACAGTGGGATATGGCAAGGTTAAGACAAGGTTTGTTTTTGATACAAAGTAGTATAAAATAAAATCGGATTAGGCTGTTACCTATTGTAATAATGGTATTAATTGCTGGTCTAAACTGAATAGGAGGCATTATGTGGGCAAATGTGTCCTCGATGTTGCCCGCCGTGCACGGGTATATTAAAATGTTTTTCATCGTTTATTTGAATTTGGGTGACGCGCACCGAGGCAGGCAGCGGTAAATGGTAAATGTGGGCAAGTAAAAGTGAATATTAGGCTGAAGTTATAGGGCTGTTGCGGCGCGGTCATCATACGTTCCAGATATCCATCATTGCTTGGGGTCCTTAAAGTTCAATTGTGGGACATTTTCACCGGTTGGGCGTTTTCATGGTTTTTTTGGAAAGGCTAATCAATTTGCTTAGGCAATACAGATAGTATGTTTAATGGCACTTAAGGTTCTAGGTTTAAATTGGGAGTGTAGCTGAAATTTCTGGATTGTATTCACTGGTACGTGAAGCATGCAGCACGGCTGTACCTAGGCATCGGTATTGAGCTGTATACAGATGTTAGTTGGGAGATGGAGATATTAGAGGGTAAAGTGGTTCAATTGGGTAATTGGCCTGTATATTATCTAACAAAGTAGTTTTCAATCGCATAAAAAGAACGTTCTCAATTGCCACGGCTTGCAGGTTAAGATTGAGTAAAATTTTTTACAATCACCAAACATCAATATGGCTTTGGTGGCGTATTTTCGTTTCCTTGCTGGTGTGCATTTTAGAGGTTTAAATTCAAATGCCACCCATATTTATTCAAAAAAAGCCAGTTTCTATTGCCGGGCTTTTGTTTTGGTTATTGGTGACCAACTAGAACTGCAATGGCACTCACGCAGAACGTAGTGGTGCAACTATTCCATACAATCTGTGGCAGATTTGGAGAGGTGAAAGTCGCAGATTCCATTGATAGTTTTTGGGCAAAGGGTTTTCACAGCATCATATCAGATTCCAACTTTTCGTATCACCAATGATGGATTGTCCCTGGCCCGCCTCAGCACAGGTGTAATAGGCATTCATTACTACCTTTCCTTAAGCGCTGCCACCCTTGCATGATGTGTTGTATTGGGGCCAGCCCTATTGTTTGGAGAAGATAAAAAATAAGATAGAAAAGTGAAATAAAAAGGGTGTAGAAGGGTAACCATATTCCGGATATTAGGCGACCCCATTACTTATCTTGTGGTGTCAGATTTTTGCCCAGCCCTTCATGCAGTGTGTTTCCCACCTTTTAAATGTACACTATCCCGTTGCATTTCTTCTTTTAGACCCTTGCTTTTGAAGGGGGGAATTGCACAGTATCACTAATGCAGTCCTACATATGGGGTTAGCCATGCAGCTTTTTTCATGGGGGGCCAGACAAAAAGTTTCTCCCCAACCGCTCTAGTGGGGGAACCAATCCGGTTTTCTGTCACTTGTGTAACTTGGAAAATATGGGGTTGCCCGGCCCAGGTTCAGCCTGGGCTTAACTTGTGGGAATGTGAGTCATTGTGGAATCACTTTTGATTACATTCAATAGCAAGAGCCAGTTACATGGTCATTTTGTGCGTTTTTACTTTTCGATGTTTGCTGAACTCAAACTGACAAAGGGCCTGCATTAGGTAGTAAATGTACGGGCAAACCGGTTGTTGGGTTCCAAAACACACTGGGGGAATTTTGGTATGATGCAACACCTTTCTTTTCCAGTGTTTTCCAAGTCAATGCGTTTCTTACGAGGTGATGAGTGTACAGTGGGATATGGCAAGGTTAAGACAAGGTTTGTTTTTGATACAAAGTAGTATAAAATAAAATCGGATTAGGCTGTTACCTATTGTAATAATGGTATTAATTGCTGGTCTAAACTGAATAGGAGGCATTATGTGGGCAAATGTGTCCTCGATGTTGCCCGCCGTGCACGGGTATATTAAAATGTTTTTCATCGTTTATTTGAATTTGGGTGACGCGCACCGAGGCAGGCAGCGGTAAATGGTAAATGTGGGCAAGTAAAAGTGAATATTAGGCTGAAGTTATAGGGCTGTTGCGGCGCGGTCATCATACGTTCCAGATATCCATCATTGCTTGGGGTCCTTAAAGTTCAATTGTGGGACATTTTCACCGGTTGGGCGTTTTCATGGTTTTTTTGGAAAGGCTAATCAATTTGCTTAGGCAATACAGATAGTATGTTTAATGGCACTTAAGGTTCTAGGTTTAAATTGGGAGTGTAGCTGAAATTTCTGGATTGTATTCACTGGTACGTGAAGCATGCAGCACGGCTGTACCTAGGCATCGGTATTGAGCTGTATACAGATGTTAGTTGGGAGATGGAGATATTAGAGGGTAAAGTGGTTCAATTGGGTAATTGGCCTGTATATTATCTAACAAAGTAGTTTTCAAATCGCATAAAAAGAACGTTCTCAATTGCCACGGCTTGCAGGTTAAGATTGAGTAAAATTTTTTACAATCACCAAACATCAATATGGCTTTGGTGGCGTATTTTCGTTTCCTTGCTGGTGTGCATTTTAGAGGTTTAAATTCAAATGCCACCCATATTTATTCAAAAAAAGCCAGTTTTCTATTGCCGGGCTTTTGTTTTGGTTATTGGTGACCAACTAGAACTGCAATGGCACTCACGCAGAACGTAGTGGTGCAACTATTCCATACAATCTGTGGCAGATTTGGAGAGGTGAAAGTCGCAGATTCCATTGATAGGTTTTTGGGCAAAGGGTTCAACAGCATCATATCAGATTCCAAATTTTCGTATCACCAATGAATGGATTGTACCATGGCCAGCCTCAGCACAGGTGTAATAGGCATTCATTACTACATTTCCTTAAGCGCTGCCACCCTTGCATGATGTGTGTAATTGGGGGCTCAGCATATTGTTGGAGAAATAAAAATAAGATATAAAAAGTGAAATAAAAAGGGTGTAGAAGGGTAACCATACGCCGGATATTAGGCGACCCATTACTTATCATTGTGGTGTCAGATTTTGCCAGCCCTTCAGGCAGTGTGTTTCCCACCTTTTAAATGTACACTATTCCAAGTTGCATTCTTTTAGAGCCCTTGCTTTTTGAAGGGGGGAATTGCACTAGTATCATAATGCAGTCCTACATATGGGGTTAGCCAATTCAGCTTTCATGGGGGCAAGTTCTCCCAAAACCGCTCTAGTGGGGGAACACAGATCCGGTTTTCTGTCACCTTGTGTACTTGGAAAATATGGGGTTGCCCGGCCCAGTTCAGCCTGGGCTTAACTTGTGGGAATTAGGTCAGTGTTGGAATCACTTTGATGACATTCGAATAGCAAGCCAGTTACATGGTCATTTTGTGCGTTCTTCCTAAGGCCCTGGATCGGGTGGGCATTCCACCATTTCAGTTTGCAAGCATTCCTGTAGGATAGGGCCGCGACTAATGCAGCTTTGACTGATGTGTCGGCACAGCATATCACATTCAGGGGCAGGTGGAATAGCGGGCTCACAAATCACATATTAAACTAATTGGCGGGACATTATAGTGCTGTGAACGTGTAAATATATATATATTTTCTTACTACGTGTAGTAACTAAGTGTAATGCATAATTACTTGAATAGACATACCTCACACATTTTATGTTTATTATTGCAGGTTTGATGGATCGAGTTTGGATAGTGGGAGATACGACGGGCAAAAGACCAAGCCGAGTGGCCAGTCATGCATTTAAATTTAGCATCACCAGTGCAGAGATACTCTGGTTGGGTAGAGGAGCTTGCGAGGCAATATAATCCAGTAAAATGCAGCGCCTTCTATCATAAAAACTCATGTAGGGTCAAACGACGTAGCAGATTGGAGGCCAAGTTGTGTCGTAAGGCTATCATAAATGCATCCGATACTACACGTCGTTATGGTCTCATTGTCACATAATGTGGTCCTCAATCTTGTCCTAGTCTGCTTTATGTTGGATAATAATCAAAGCAATATCTTCACAAAAAGCTATGACAGGGTAAATCATTAAATTCTAGGCAATGGGCCAGTTAGCATACTTTGATAACTCGTCAGTCACCTCATGCTGCTATATATAAAACTCTCAGTATCGTCCTTACAGCCAAGAGAATGCTCATTGGTCAAGCGAAAGGTGCGATGCGATAATAAACAACCTTTGTGATGCACTAAAAGGGCTCTAGAATCCGTGGTAAAGTTGGGTTTTGTAACTTACTAGATATGAGTGGCAGCATGATGTTTTCACTATTGGAGGGTTAAAAGTTATCTCTGTCACAACTCAGGGTTTTTAGGCTAAATGAGATGTCCCTCACAGGAGGGTATGTCATATAGCTAGTAATGGGTATAGAATAGACCGTACGGCCTTAACCAAGGACTTGTCCTTAAGTTATGTAAATTATGCTAGGTAGTGGGGTTAATTTAAACAATAATTAAAACTTAATTAAATAACAACAACAACAACTTGACGGTGCGCCTAATGCAGAGAGTCTCTAGGCGGCTAAATCTTGAAAGGCAATTATACCAATACCCAAAAAAAATATAGATACATTAAAAACAATAGAGATGCATCGATATACACAATTTCAGAAAACTTGAAGGGGCCCAATTTAAGTAGAAATTAACTTGTCTATATCGTGACCATGAGTGAGAGAAAGCAACCTCGTTTGCATCCTATACGAAGAACAAATGGGGTTACACCTGAGTCCTCAGCTGTGAGGATCTTGTGTGTTATGTACCCAACAGCGACATCGGTAAAAGTCTGCCGTTAATGTTTTAGTTGATCTTATGGTGGCTTTTGCACAAAAGAGTGATTTCTTGTACCAGAGCAGTTATTGAACAAAAGGCAAATTTGCATTTTAGGTTCAATATGGTAGATTAGTAAAGCTAGCCTAAGGTAGAGGAAGAAGGTGTGTAAGTAGCATTACATGTTAAAATTTTCAGGTAGCACAGGTTGGAGATGCAAGTTGTCACACTTAAACATGCAGAAGTAGTGTGTATGGGTGCCAGTAAGTCTCAGGACAGTAAGGCCGTCGTACTTAGCTGTGGGACAGTTATTTTAACAAAAAAATAATCAACAATAAATAAAAAATCGAAATACTATAATGGAAGTGTTGTAATCAGGAGCTTCATTTTACACTAACTTTATTAACTTTGTCTTAGGCAGGGTAGCCCCCGTCAGTGACAAGCACTGATTCCAAGGAGGCATGCATATACACACATTGTACTGCATTACATACTGTAAAAAATTACTAGAACAAACAAATAAACAGGTATATAATAAATACAGAATAAAATACACAATGAGTAAAAGAACTACAGAGATATCTACAGCAGTACAAATAAGCGATGGCGGTTTACAAGATGGTAGATGTTTAAGCTGAGATAAAACTCAGCTGATTATAATTACAGCGGATAAATGATGGGAAGACTGTTCCCGATTTTGGTGCTCTCATATGTAAAGTTACGGTTTCCTGCATTTAGATTCCACGGTGGTTCATACAAAGCGTTTGTGGTTTGACTTCTGGTACCTTAAATGAACTGAGTGCATAAAAATGAACTTGGAAGTATGAAGGTAAAACTGGGGCACAAACCTTTGAAGCATTTAAAAATAAGCATTAGCAGATGGTGTATAAAGATCATTAAGTTTGTTCCACTGTAGTGTTACACATCTATCTTTAACAGGAGTTAGTTCTAATGTCAAGCTGATAAAAATTATACGAAGTAATCTATTTTGAAGAATTGAAGTGAATTCATAAGATCCTTAGTACAGTTAGACCAGACAGGGCTGCAATAGTCAAAATGTGGCATGACAATTGAATTTGCAAGCATAACCAGAGTGTCTTTTGGAATATACTATTTAAGTCTCTAATAACACCACAACGCTTAGAAATACATGCAGAAATATGATTGATATGATCAGACGAGGACATCAAAGGATCAAAATTTCACCAATATATTTAAACTTGTCAGAACCCTTTCAATAGTATCATTATTACATTGTCAGGAACCTTTTGAAATTTATTGAGAATATGACATGTACCAAAAACCATTAACTTGGTTTTCTTGGCATTCAAGTGAGTTTTATCAGCAACCATTGAGAAATTTTGATTAAAGTTGACTGCAGTTCAAAGTCCAAGAGTGTGTGGTTGGTCGAAGTACAAAGAAGTGTTTTATCATCAGCATACATGGTACATTTACATTAAACTAGTTGAAAGATAATTGACAAAATATCAATAGAGCGGACAAGTATAGAAGAGCCTTGTGGAATTCCAATGTTGATGAGTTTTGAAGTCAGAAAGGGTAGAATTAATGTTGACTGCCTGAATTCTGTCACTGATATAGGATTGAAACCATTAAGTGGCAGAACCATAAATACCATTTTGGGAAAGTTTTATCATGAGACAAGAAATGGTTAACACATAGAGCAGTCAGCCGCAAAAAAAAATATGGGCTATGGTGGTGGTTGGATGGCTAAGCCAGAGGAGAGAGTGGGCGACGGTGGAATCGTACGGGGGGCCTGCGCTCTTGCCATAGAAACCTGTTTGGCAATCGTTGTATTTCCTATCATCGAGGGTGCGCGGGTCCACGGCATATGGAGTGGTGCGTCTTTGGTAGGTCTAAGTTTCCCTCTCTCTCCCTTAGGCTCTTGTTCTTGTTGTAACATATGCATGCCATTACAGTGTATTGATAGGAGGGTGTAGCGTTTGACCGCTGTTTACATATCGTAAGTGTTCAATGGCTTTCCCTAAGTTATAATTGACCACATTGTTGTATTAAGATTTTGGGGGACCGTTTAGAGAAAGAAGTCGTTCAGAACAATTAGTGCGACTCTAATGTGGCATTTGGCTACATTTCTATATCTCAAGTTTATTTAATTGGGGGGTCTCAAAAGGAGTTCATGTGTAAGTGTTGTGTTAATCAAATTGGGCCAATCCCAACATTTAGAAGTAAACATGTGTTGTAATTGGCTGCATCTTGAATTCTTGATACTTGAATATATTGAGTAATTCATATTTTCTGTTATCCATACTTGTTATGTTCTTGGCAAATAAATTCTGTCAGTTGTATGCCGCATATCTTTGTCCTCTGTCCATCTTTTCACAAATGTTATATATTTAACACTTATTTTCGATTTTTATTTTCTTCCTGGACATTCTGTTAAAGACATCCAAGCTCAGTATTATCGGTGGTCTAGAGAATAAGTTCAAATTCATGCGCCAATATTGCGAGAAGAAAAGTTCTGGATCAATAACCTTTTATACCATACAACCCAATGTGGACTTAACACTAAAACGTGTGAAAGTGTGTGGGGGACCCGACATTGTTTTTTGCGCCCATATTTACCGATTGATACTCTAAAAGTTTATTTAATTGCCTTTAGAATTAATGGCCACCGCAGTTATATTTTAAACATAATAATGACAAATTATACAACAATTTTGGAACACAATTAGAAAGAAAACTAGATATTGCAGAGACCACCAAAACCAGTCGGGACGGTTAAGTGGATAAATAGGAAATGTCATGATATTTTTTAAATTTTCCACATTTTAAGCAGTGGCGTAACCAGTGCGCAGCGACCCAAAAACTCGTTTATGTTGGTCTTACTAATGATCAATTAGTAGGAACTCGTTAGTTCAGTCAACTGAACTAGATTTTTGAACTGAACTAGAATTTTGTGACCGGGCTAGTGACTAGTTAGGAAGCGCTTGTTGTACCATTAAAAGACTAGTAGAAACGAGTCTACTACTCAGTTTGAAGTGATATTACTAATTAAATCGCAAAACTATGTTCGGGACTTTCTTCTACCAATTGAACAAACTAGTTTTGGTCAACGAATTATTACGTCAGACCAGTGGTATCCTGCTACTTGAATTACTAGTTTTTTGACGCCAACATTTCCCGCCACTGTCTTGCAATGTTTGCGCCGTGTCTTGAAGCACGGCAGCCGTCTAACAATAGCTCTGAAAAAATGTCTAAGGTGCGTTCTAACTAAGAATAAGTTATATAGCAGTTTACATGGTTGCAGTAATTATTGTACATTTAACATGTTTCAATGTGATTAGAGAGCACGACGCGTCAAGTGACGATGGATTCTGGAACTTGAGTCACGTTGCCGTGCATTGTACGCTCATGTGTAGTTCTAGTCACAGTAGTGTCATGAGGTCGCAGGCATGAGTATTTTACGCTTCCGTACATGCCCGTATGGAAAGCAAAGATTGTAACTCATGCAACATGCTGGTATAGGCGCTATTTTGCAGGGTACTCAGCCTATAACCATTCCAACAAAGACCCTAGGTCTGTGATTTCACCCTGTGGCGTTAGTGTATAGGCCTATTGCATGGGCTGTCATGTTACCCCTTGCTATAACTGTCTCCCCAGTTGTGTTTCTTTCCCGGTTGTGTAACAGGCCATGTAGCAGACTTAGAACTGGTGCACTATCATCCCGGGATCATCATGCACGCAATGTGACTCAAGTTCCAGAATCCATAATTGCCATGCTCTCTATTTAAATCACAATCAAACAAGTGTTGAATTTCACATATGCACCAGTAAACTGCCAATTCACTAAAATTTACCGCACCTGGTTCAGAGCATATGTGGCAAACTATTTACAACATCCCACCAAATATACCTACTAATTGCCCTACTATCAGTGAAAGTAGTAGAAACTGCCCTATTAAACAAAAGGAGTAAAATCGACATCATTTTTACTAGTTTATAAAACTAGTAGAAGTCCTCTAATACCAGTTTAGGAAAATTTGGTAGGAAAACCTCCTTACGCATTTCCTATTAACCATTAGCTAGTCAGCAAACTTGATTCAGCTGCTACTACCAGTAATAAATTAGTCGGCATGAAGAAAATAATTTTTAGTGAGTAGTGAAAATCGACATCAATTGTACTAGTTTCATTCAATTAGTAAGCAAGCGAGTTTTGGTTTTCAGGTGTGCGTGGTGGGGGGGGGCAGGGGACACGGGGGCAGGGGACACAAAAAAGATCGGGAAGGGGAAGCAAAAAAAATGGGAAGGGAAAAAAGATGGAAGAAGGAGAAAAAGGAAAGAAAGATGGAAGAAGAAGAGAAAAAGAGGGCAAAGGGAAAAAGAGAAAGGGAAAGTGTAGAGAGTTAAAGAAAGTGAAGATTACTTTTTAGACATCACAGTCAATTAAAATACTCCCAAATCAAGAATCTCACCAAGAACAGTAGGAACTTCCGCAAGTTAGCTGTCTATGACTTCCTTTAAGATCTCTCATCAGAATTTGAGGTGTTCCCCTACCAGAGTGGATGTGACTACTCAGCCGCTCTTTCTACAATACAATCTGTACCAAGGTTCTTAAGCACACTGTCCGGAAATCACCAGAAGGATTTTCAGAAGAGGCACCATTTCCATGGTCCACAGTGACTTTATGGGAAAGCCCGTGAGCTCAAACGCCGGTGTGAAAGGAGATTAAGAAAATCGAAACTTGATGCTGACCGCCAGTGTACCTTAGCATAAATCAACACGGACAAGGTTATTAGGAGGCCATAGCTGACTACTATAATGTCAACTGGGAAGGAGTCCGATGCTAGTACCAAAAACTTGCCCAGCTGATGTATTTCTCAGTAGGAACTCCCGCCCTCTTCCAGATGGTGATGATCCAAAGGTTTTGTCTGAGAAGTTCTCCAAATTCTTAATCGACAAGATTCGGAAGATTCGTTCTCAGCTCGCTTCTGCCGAGGTTGAAACAGAAACAGACGGTTTGATCCCGATGACGACCACCATTACCAATGCAACTCATCCCAGTTCTGTGGTTTCAATGAAGTGTCATCTGAGGAGATTTCAAATTGGTCGGGCTAGTCGCCCCACAAGACATGTTCATTGGATCTAATACCAACATGGCTATTGAAATCCTGCATGCCAGCTCTCACTACAAACCACCTGACTACATTGTGAAGTCCTCACTTTTCACTGACAGTTCCTGAAGCTTCCTGAAGCTAATAAATTGGAATTGAAAAATTGAATTGAATTGGCTTGTTCCCTGTAACCCCGCTAGTAAGCTCATGCAGTCAACGATAAAAGTCCACTCAAATGCTGCACATTCAATCTACCGCTGGCAATTTGTTTCCATACACGGGCGTGGGGGGGGGGGTCATCTTAACACTTTTTGCGCCCATAAGTGGGCCGCACTTTTTCAACAAAAAAAAGGAAAGTAATGCCTTACTTTATTAACTATGGTGTCAGTAATATATCATGATGATCAAGCTATCTAGGTTAAGCGTGCATGTTCGGCTGCTTTGAATTTCATAAGGTACTTTATCACACCAGATCCAAAATGTGTGACTCTAATGACATATGGTTGACAGCTCAAAGCTACGGAAATTGCGTGATTTAGGGGGAAATCCCTAGATTGACTAAAAAAAGACAAATCGAAATTCCGGGAAAAGAAATGTCACTGCTCCTTTGCTAAATGCAACACTTACAATAAAAGTGAAGGCAGCAGACACCATGGAAATCAGTTACGATATTATAGGACCAAGTCATGAACGCGGCGGGTGAGCCTTGTTGAAGGCGCTCCCACCAATCTTCATTAATTGGGTCACTGTCTGATTTTAATCATGTCATCATAAAGGAGTCGAACATGGTCCCCCACATAAATGACTAAACAAAACAAAACCAAAATGGCGAGAGTTTCACTTTATTTAAACACTTATTGAGGCCTCCAATTCACCTGGCCTATGTTCATGCTTCCACTAGCGAGGTCAATAAGTTCAACTAGGCCGAGTGGGGGGGGGGGGGGCCTTGTCAGTCTGTCAGCTTTTCTGGGGGGATAGGACATGCCAATCGAACACAACGGCGAATTCAAATCGGCAATCAACATCCGGCGTAAACCGAAAGGCTAGTCTATATCAAAGACTTAACGGTACGCGGTATATAAGGAGGGCGCTCTTAAGCACATTCGACTAAAGACTTGACTAAAGGAGAGCTGGTCACGCATATTTAAATCAAAATGAACGTTACCACCGTATAGCGAGGTAATCCCGCACGGATTTTGAAGTTCATTATTTTCCCTAAAAAGTATCATGATATTAATAAGACTTATCGAACGAGGTTTAAGAGGTGATTGGTGATTTGTAATGTCACTGAGACAGGATGCCATAAGCAAAGGCCACGTAGCAGTTCCCCAAATTCCGTTGGGAAATCCCCCAATGCCCAAGCGAGCAGATCGTGTTACCCCCTTGGCGTTTCGCATTTGTAAAAATTTGATAGGGGTTTATACAAAGAAAGGTAAAACCCCCAAGCAAATGTTAATCACGGCTGTCGCTCTGAGTAGCACAACCACCGCACCTGACCACAACGGGTGTTGTGTTTTTTTAAACCCTAAACTAGTATTACATAGTAAGCTGTTGCACACAAGTCTTGCAAACGCTTCTTTCAAGCAGCTGTAACGTAGGGGTGATCAATATTTGTATTGCACTATTGTTACGGCTTGCCTGCGTGAACAAGATTGTATTAAAATGCCATGTGAAAGTTTTGGGTTTATAGGTGGGTTATGCTAATGCTGAAGGTTTTAACTTCAAAGAAGTCCCAAATGCTTGTCGAATATATAAAACATGCAACTTGCTGTTGGTTAAGAGACAAATTACACCCTAAACTACATTCGTCGTATTTAGCAGATGTGCTATGAGTTAATAAGCGCCAGTCGAGAGTTCGTATCGCCATTTTTTTGCACAATGTTCTTGGTAGATTCGACAATTTACAGAATTTTGAATTAAGTGGAAAGATTTTTAAAAATGTTCACACTACAGCATTGTATATTTAGTAGAGTAAGGCACACCAAAGTAGTGGATAGACCCTATCTTACTCTCGTTTACGGAGCGCATTTTTTTAAAATCTCCTTGAGTAGACAGTTACATCCCAGGTCATAACTTATTTCCTGTTGTTGCATAGCCATTATACTTTAAAATTCAGTTTTGGGCACCTAATTTTTGTAAACAAAATGGCGGCAAAAAATGGCAAATAGACTAAAATGGGCTTCTTAAAACGATTATGGTCCGTTGACTTTGACTTTAACCGAATACTTAGAAACGCGTTCAGTGATGAAAAACAAACGCGGAGTTTGGTTGAGTGAGTTCTGAGTGCGAATGCTGGTGACGATATAGTGGCAAATCGTTGTTCTCAGATGTTCAGTAACTTGGTTCTTGAAGTGTTCTGCAGATGTAGCATTGAGAAATACTCTGCAAACAGATTTAATTCATTGATGGTATTGGAAATAAATGAATTTATAACAGTTGTTTGATGCGTGTGGGGCGAATGAAAAGCTGAACTATTATTGCGGCGAGTGGGGCGAGCGAATGTGTGAGAAACGTTTTGGACTGAAATGGCCAGATGACCATTGATGATCTATGAAGGGTAGTAAGGCGACTGACCTGCCTAAGAATGAAAGAGTGTCCTCATTGCCAATTCCCAAGCATTTGCTAGTAGCAGTAGCGAAGTTCTGTGGGTGGGATGAAATTTCATGCACACTATACCAGTACACGATTGGCTTAGAAACTTATTTGATTTACATTGGCAATCCCACTTCAGGTCTGTTAGAATGGTGACACCTAAATGTGCAAGGTGAATCCGTTCTTGTAATTATTGAGTGGTGCTAATTGCATTAGGTGAGTTTTTTTTTTTTTTGTTTGTTTATGAGGGAGATACTTTGAGAAACGGTACATTTTTTGGCATTAATTAAATTTGATTGCCAGGTATCTTGCCAAAGAGCAAGTGTATTAAGGTCAGTCTGTAAAGCGTTTCAACGTCAGAGGTTCTGCCGATGGGGCCATACATGACACAGTCGTCGGCGAATAGACGAACCCCAGGAGGTCGTTTATGTATTCCAAAAATAAAAGTGGACCGAGGACTGTGCCTTGGGGACGCCAGATCTCATGTGCACCCTCTGGGGGTGATCACCACCCACAACAACTCCCTGTCGACGCCTTGTCAGAAAGTTTGATATCCAAGTATGAGTTTTGTCAGTAACACCATAGTTTAGGAGTTTGTGAAGTAATCTATTGTGCGGGACTATATCAAATGCCTTGCTAAAGTCCATGATGATCATATCGACTGACGTTTTATAGTCGATGGATAAAGTTCTTAGTCTATTTTATCTTATTTTGTTTACCTGTATTTTCTGTTTACCTCTGCTGAAACCATTGATTTAGGAAGTCAGTTATATCCCGTTTTATAAAACTAGGTGTATGCATTGTACTGTTCTCATACTTGAATGATCTGGAGGGCCAATAAACGTCCATTCAAAAGTCCAGTCCATCCCATGTGCAAGTTGTTCCGAAAAATCTTAGAAAGATTTTAGTTGTCGTTTATACGGATATGCTACTCACAATTCGAGGGTAGCGACAGCAAAACCTTATCACATCAATCTACTTACAGCAGCGTTTCAGGTTCTTCCCACAATTTCGACTCTTCGCTTCACCTTGATTTTGGTATTACCTTTCATCGACAGACGTAAACATGCACGGATACCGCTGCATCACAATCTCAAAATAAGTGCCCAACTTTTTAAGTAAAAAGGTTCATTTAAGCAATATTTGAGTGATAATGTTTCATAAGATTTTGGAAACCGATGTATTAGTCTAGTCCGGCAGAACCATGGCGGAACATTTTGTATATAAGGTTTTTTTATGATTGATTTATGTAGCTGAGAGTGTCCCTCTTTGAGATCTGCCTGTTTAGGGTTATTCTGCTGCTGTTCGATCCTGATTGGTTGGAATAGCGACTCTCGTTGGATTCTTACTGTCAGGGTTGCTGTGGATCCTGGTGTTGTATAAACTACCTGTATTAAAATGATTTAGTCGTAAGCAGAGCACACGAGTATACAAAGAATAACAAGATAGAAGATGTAATAATTAAAAGAAGCCGGAAAGAATTTTGGTTAGAAGAAAAATTTAAAGAAACAACCGTTTGCAAGAAGATTAAAGGCAGCAAAAAAAAGTTACATGGACATTGAAGAATATGAATGTATTTCATATGATTTAAGAAAGTAAGTCAAACTAATTCCCACTGGCATTTCCAACCATTCTAGTTGTCCGAGCTCCGCGCAACTCGAGTAAACTCCTCCTACTCCAGGCTTCACATTGGCACCCCAACCCCGTCCAAGTGTCTCGAACTCCTCCACCTATCTCTTAACACTCAGAGTGGCACTCCTGCACCAAGCTTCGCACCAGCGCTCCTTACAAGCCTAAACACTCCGATCGCCCCGCCTGTTGCTCCTGCCAACTCTACACTTCACACCGATGTTTCACAACCCTGCCAAGTGCTGAGGTCCTCTGCCTTTCACTAACAACTCCGAGTGGCGCTTCCTCAGGTTTCCAGTACTCCAACTCTGTTCAAGTGCTCCACCGCCTACCTTCTCACTCATACCGACTCGGAATGACACTCCTCCTGCAACGAGCTTCGCACATCGCTGCAGCCAGCCTAATCCGCTCGGAGCTTCTAAACTCGCGATGGTGCTCCTCCTGCTCCAGACTTTCACACCCGCACTCCAACCCTGTCCAGGTGCTTCGAGCTCTCTACCCTAGGTTCTACCAAACCAACCCGATTGGTGCTCCTCCTAGGCCCATTCCAGACTCCTCCCAACACTCCAACCCTACCCAAGACTCCAAATACGACCTTCTAACTCCATACCGACTCTAATGACGTAGCTAGTGCTGTGGCCAACCCGGGCACGATGTTAATGTGGCGCTCCTCTATAGCAGGTATCTTGAGCAATCCGGGCCCCTAATGTGGTCCCTGGGCGACGCCCTTGCGTGTCCATGGGGGAGCCCCGAAGGTGTCTGTTTTAGTAAGATGTTCCTTCAGAGCTCTCATTTCAGTATCTCATATTTTGAAGCAGATCAACTATACTATCGCCTGGCGGTGGCCAGGGGCGGACCCCGGAAGCTCCCGGGTTTAGGTATGTTTGAGTGCCTTCAGACAGCTCTTAGTTACTCAATATTTTGAGGCAGATAACTATAACTGGCACCTGCGGTGGTCCAGGGGGCGGAGCCACCGGAAGCTCTCGGGTTGTAGTAGTTGGAGTATCTTTGGAGAGCTCTCAGTTCAGTACCTCACTATCTTGAAGCAGATGAACTATACTCTCCCTAGCGGGTGTCCAGGCGGCGGAGCCCCCGGAACAGTGGAATACCGAGGTGTCGATACAGAGGGGGAAAAAGTTCCAAGTCGTCCACCAGAAGGGGCAAAATTCATATGGTCGTTCCGGTGAATTGCTCCAATTAAGTCTGAAATTTGACAAAATTGCGAGGCGTAGCGCGCGAAAAGTTTCAAAACATTACTTTAATTTTGCCCAAATTTAGACTGAAATTGGTCAAAATCTGCCCGAAAAAGAGGGATAAAATACATATTTGCGTCCATAT
This sequence comes from Ophioderma brevispina, assembly GCA_023653785.1. Lineage (NCBI taxonomy): Eukaryota > Metazoa > Echinodermata > Ophiuroidea > Amphilepidida > Ophiodermatidae > Ophioderma > Ophioderma brevispina. Next base: position 18,362 of record JAMKCH010018423.1, read on the forward strand.
CGTCCCGCTTTGGAGGCAGAGGGGGAAACTTGCCCCTCCCCCCCCCCACGGTGGTACGATACGCCCCGAAGCTTTGCATCTAGTATGTTTAGTGCTTTGGAGAGCTCTCAGTTATCTCATTATCTGAAGCAGATGAACTTTGCTGATACAACAACAGCAACAATCATCACAACAACAGCAACAATCAATCAACAAACAACAGCAACAATCAATCACAAAACGGAATGATATACCATTTTGATATAGACAGGGTACTTGGTGTTTCTCAGTCAGTTTATCTTTGATTAACTTTTTCACTGTGCATACATATGCCTTGCCTATTCTTTTGGTTTCATAAAACAATTTTGATCTTGTTTCTGGGCATGTACATGTGTTGTTGTCTCTTTGGATATGAGAGCAACACACACCCAACCCAAACAATTGTTATCGGGTTTTTGCAACCCATTTTCCGATCCAGATTACTTGCTTGTGCATGTCAATTTTTGAATGTCCTTATATCTATTTTATGTTGATGATTTTGCAAGTAATTCAAATCTTATTATTATTATTATTATAATGTTTTTTTGTTTTTGTTTTTTTTTTTTTTTTTTTTGTTTTTTTTGGCGTAAGAATTTATAATCCCGAACGTCATTTAGCGACACCTTGATGTGGCACCCGGGGCACATTACAGTCTTTTGCCCTCCCCTAGCCTGCTACTGATTGTAATAAGCTGCAGCATTTGAAGTGCTCAAGGTATATATATATATAACTGGTGATAAAAATGAGACCAGAATTAGAGTACTGTAGGTAACATCATGGTAGATAATTTGGTCTATCATCGCTTCGTCTAATCCATTTCCTAATAACCACCTTGTCTAAAACCTTTCGTCTAAAATCATGGTCGAATTTGCCACTTAGGCTATAACCACTTAGTCTATTGGTCACTTGATCTAATACCAGATGGCTAATTGCCACTTGTCAAACCATTTCGTCTAAAATCAGATGGTCTAATTGCCACCTAGGCTAATACCACTTAGTCTATGTCACTTGATCTAATAACCAATGGTCTAATTGCCACTTGTTCTAAAACCATTTTGGCTAAATCCAATGGGTCTAATTCCACTTCGTCTAATATCATTTGGTCTACTACCATTTAGTCTAATAAACAGTTGGTAATAATAACCATTTAGTCTAAACTCATTTTTGGTCTAACCATTTCGTCTAATGATCTGTTGGTCTAATTACCATTTAAGTCTAACCCATTTTGTCTAAACCCCTTTCGTCTAATGATCAGTTGGTCTAATTACAATTTAGTCTAAAACCATTTAGTCCTAAACCCATTTCGTCTAATGACCATTTGGTCTAAGAACCATTTAGTCTAAACCCGTTTTGTCTAAACGCATGTAGTCTAAGGATAGTTGATCTAATATTAACCATTTAGTCTAACTGCCAAAAAGAAGGAATATATGACCGTCATCAATGAGGATTCGAAGTAATCATCAATCTTCTAACTGCACTCCAGACGGTACCCAACTTCAACGAGGTCAGGGACTCAGGGTAATTTAGTCCTGCAGACTGGTGAAAGTATGTGCATTTTGGGTGAGTGCAAGAAAAGTACAAACTTTGCACAGAGGGTAGCTCATGATATTAGTAAACAAATCTAGTCTAGGCCAAATTAATTTCCTTCCAATATGGCCCGCCATTTTCAAAATGGCCCACCACCACCCTATAAAAGGCATTAATATTAATATGCGAAAAATTCGTTGTTTTTTTATTTTGTTTTTTTAAAACTATATTAAATAGATCAGATAAGAACTTGGTTTAAACTTTGTAAATCAATCATTCTGTTATTTCGCCAAAATCGTAGTTTTAGTTTCATTCAAAATGGCGGGTCGGTACACATTGGAGCCCACCAAATTTCAAAATGGCTGCCCGTGCGCACAGGAAGAAAAAAGCTGCTTATTTTATAGTTAACAGTGCAAAACCATGGATTTCGTTGATTTTCTAAAACTGGGGTCCTCAACATATCCAAACCAATTTTTCTGTTATTTCGCCAAAATCGTAGTTTAATTCAAAATGGGCGGTCACCCATTGGAGCCCAATTCAAAATGGGGCCGCGCCACAGGAACACAGGCGAAAAAAGCTGTTTTATTTTAGAGTTAACAGTGCAAAACCATGGGTTTCGTGATTTTCTAAAAATGGGGTCATCAACATATCCAAACATACATTTTGTTGTTGTAAAATTGCCAAGGTACATGATATCAAAATGGCTGCTGTATCACAAAATGGGCCCCAATTAAAAACTGGCAGCCACTGTAAAATTGATATGTTAAAGGTACTATTGATTTTATTTGTTCATGGAACTTTAAGATTTAATCAACATCTAACAAACATTTCATCGGTTGATTAGTGATATTGGTTTTAAAAACAATTACATTCATTGTATTGTGTTATAAACAAGAGGCTGTCAGTTCAAAATGGCGGCCACATCAAATTATAACATCCTTAATGTCTTCTGTATTTTCTTTGTCAAGGTTGTACCTCAAAAGTTTAATTACCATTCTACCATGGTAACATTTTATGTGCGTATGTTGCTTTTCAATGTGTAATTTCTTCTAAGAATGCTGTAATATTCAAAATAGCTGCTAATGTCACTTTGTTGTATTTCATACAGGGTGGTGTTAATCATGTTTACACATGGGCAAAATACCAGATAATGGGATGTGGTCATCGGTCAGCATTACCAAAGTACCAAATGGACAAACCTTACCAGAGGCATCAAAAGCATGTCAAAAACTGCTTAAGTGTGGCTGGAATGTAATAGATGAGTCTTGGGGGATGCAAGTGTCTCAAGGCCTTCTTCGTCTTATCGTATCCAAAACAGTGGTTCTCAAGTATGATCCAGCAAGAGAATGGTACAATGTCTAGCTGCTTTTCAGAATTCTCTGACAAGGTCATTCGTCTGTGTTGTATTGTTGCCTCTAAACATTGGACCAAAACACTGATCTGAACCAGCTGCAAGGTCTTAGTCTGTGCATTGTTGCGCCAACATTGGGCAGACTAAGAGATGTTCCATTTGTGGGGGTCTGTGGCCGGCGCTGTTCGACAATTACAGGTAGTGTCCTGATCTGCTTCCAGTTAGCCCCACTTGTGCTAGGAAACCTTGGATCGTCCAATTCTGGTTCTCAATCTGTTGAGACATTGCCATTCAGCCCATGAGAAGTCAACAATAGATGTTACTTGGTTGAGTCTTTCTTTCTACAAGGCGACTCTCTTAAACTCCTTTGAGACTGTTTAGACTTTGCTTTAAGAAACTCTCTCTGGTTTTAAGGCGGTTAGCAGCTGGTCTCTGTCCGGACATAGGGTGCTTTACATTAGATATTTGGCAGCTACACTCTTGCATGCTCGCTACACTACGACAGATGTCTGGTGGAGCAATTCCTGCCAAGGATGTATAATTTGTCCGTTGGAGTTGGGCGAAGATATCCTGTGATAAGCCGGTAGGAGGCATTTAATGCTGGATCAAGCTTCTTGGCATGGGTTGACCTTTCCCATACAGGGCAAGCATACTCTGCACATAAGTAGCACAGGATAAGTGCCGTCGATCTAAGGGTATGTGGGCGAGCACCACATCTTGTGCCAGTGAGTTTGTTCAAGATGTTATTGCGTAAACATACTTTAATCTTTGTCATCATGATGTGCGTCATAACAGAATTATCACATTGCTCCAGAGGTGTTCTAGACCAGGTTACTTTAAGCTGACGTTTGGCTTCATGGTTGCGTAGATAAAAAAAACACACACCTGTGTCTTGAAGGGATTTTGCATGTAGGTGGTTTTCTTCATAATAGGGAGTGAGTTCACTCAAAGCTTTGGAGCGACTCTCTTCGACAACTGAAGAGTGATATTGGTCTATAGCTCTTGAGATTAGATGGATCTTTCCCATGATTTAGAAGTGCCATAACATGTGCTTTCCTCCAGAACTTTGGGAACCTGTGGGAAATAAGGCAGCAATTGTAGAGCTCAAGAAGCCACTCCTTTGCTATTGGGCCAAAGTTTTCCAGCTGCTCAGTTGTTAAGGCCTACTGCTTTCCTGGTTGAAGTTGAGCAATACCGGTTTCCAGTTTGTCCATGTTGAAGGGGCGAGTGAAACCAGGGTCGCAAGTACATCTCTTGCGGTCTAGTTTGATCTTGGGCTTCTTGCTGCACTTGACATTTAATATCAGTTGATGGGCAACTTGCTTGGGTGTAACATTTGGCTGCTGTGGAGGTTTTGTTGGTCACCTTCGACTCGAAGCTTTCGGATGGTAGATGATGCTTTTTTGCTGTTATGGGTCATATCGCTGGATTTAATTAGGGTGTGCCAGGTTTTGATCCTTTCCTCTGACACTTCCTCACATTTAGCAGTTGTTTTAGCTGAGAAAGGATCAGCTTCAAACATGGTGGAATATCCATGTATCCTTTATCACATTCCTTGGAAAGGCCTGGTAAGTATTCCGTCCTCCAGCCTCTTGGTATGAATCTCCAGGCCGACAGTCTCATTCACTAGTTGGGCCAATTTGTCATAGTTATGGGGTTTGAAGCAACCCTCTTCACGTTCTGATCATCAATGTATCCTTGCCAGTCCGCTTTTCTGTAGTTAAAAGCCCAATTAATAGCATTATTGTTTGGTCGTAATGCAGCAATGACTTGTATACCGATTGTTGAATCTTGAGTTAGTGGACAGGATTCAGAACCAAGCTTGCTACACAGGTTGGAGATGATTTTGCCAACAATAGCTAGATCAGTCTTGTAACCTCTCTTCCAATGGGCAATATAAAATGGTGACAGCTTGGGGTCGTGAAGGTAAAGTATATAGATGTTGACTGTCTAACCATTCTTCCGCAGCTGTGTCCGTCTTTATTGGCTTCTTTTGTAGCCCCATTGGGCAGTATGGCTGTTGAAATGAAGAAATGAGGTTTAGTGAAATTCACAAAATTTAGGATGATTAAAATATACTAACAGAGGTTTGCAGACTGATGTAACTATGACAGAGCTGATCTCAATGGTGAGGACTTCTACAACAGGGCCTGTTTTCGCATAATATAGCACTTCCAATATGTCGACGTGGTCTCTTGATGGCAAGAACCATTCCTGGTATGGTTGGGCGCTGACTATCAGTTCCTCTGTGGGTTTGCTGCAGACATAGGACATCGCATTGGAGATTGTTACACAATATCAGCAATGATGTTACTTTTTGCATTAGGAAAACCCTACACATTCAATTAAGCTATAGTCAAGGCAGACCTTACAAAAGGCCTGCACTGGCCCCTAGTCATGAAATGGGAATACTTGGGAAATGGGTGTAAAGGCTAAAATGGCATGTAACGGTCACGGAATTGTGAGCAACATTGAGTACTTTATGACACAATGGCCACTTCATGCTCTGTGAACAGACCATATGCATCCTTGGTGCAACACTCAAATTATTTAAAGTAAGGCACATTGTTATAGTTCTAATCCCTATATTTTGATATTAACTCTAAGTATGCAAATAACAACAAAACAAAATTTAATAGTTACATCTAATCAATAGGAATTTTTCATTGAAAGCATTTATTAAAAATTTGCTCCACATTTTATTAAGACACCAATGTAATTCTGCAGTCACTCAAGTAATGCCAATTCGGGTTTTGGCAGCCATCGTGGCCAATTATAATGGAACGAAGCAATTTAACAACAGACATTAATTGGTTTCCTCTTAAAGTTATGCGAATTTCTTCCTTAAGGAGTGGGAGTTATATCAAGGTCAAGAAAATTCTTGATACTCCAAGGAATACGCTTCAGTGACAATTGGCCGCCATTGTGGATTTTTCTGCCATTTTGCTTAATTTTTGCTATGTAAACACTGAAATTACCAGTGGCAGTCAATCAGAGGTATTCTCTTCTGAATGGCGCGAAAAACACTATCAAATTGAGTAATTGGATCATCTAAACATATAGAAAGCACTAAAAACATGACATTTTAACAGTGGTGCCATTTTGAATTTGGCGGCCATCTTGGAAGGAAATTAATTTGGCGCCTAGACCAGATTAATTTCAGCATATTAAGAGCTACATCTGTGCCAATTTTGGTACTTTCACCCAAAATGCACAATAGGTTTGATATCTTGCACCATACTGCATGACGAGTACCAGATCCTATGCTGCCCACAGCAAGAACTTCCTGTCCGCAAAGGACATCTTGAAATGAAATGCAATAAACTAGTCTACACCCCTTATGGCAATTTGGTATCTCCATCTCAGCCAACTGAAGTTTTTTTTTTTTAAAGCGGTAGTAGTGGTATCCTGTATGGAGACCTGGACATGGCACCTACACAAGGCTTTTGTTATGCGGGTACAAAACACAACCTGCCTGGAGCACATGTCCCAAGCATGTCCACTCCCAAGGGAATTTAGTTTCCTGTCCGAAATGGGTCCGCAGATGGGTGGTTCCCTATAGAAATTGATGCCCTGACAGAGCCGTGGTGGAATTCGTTCCGAGGATAAGTGTCCATGTCACATGGACTCTTAGTATTAGGAATTAGTATCCAATTCATATGTGACTATACGTCTTGAGGAACCATTGTTCAAGGTTCAAGGTAGAATATCGATCCTTAGGAATTATGTCCAAGTCCGACGAGGACGGACCATTTATTCGTATGAATCATTGTCCATGTTGTGTAAACTACTGGTTTCTTAGGAATTTGTGTTCAAGTCCGAGGACTGTTAGAATTCTACAAGATTCATCATTATTATAGTCAGTTACAATTGATTAGATTAGCAAATAATAAAGACATAACTAGATCTTGTGCAATCTGAACACAGTCTAGACTGCTCAGACCGGAACTTGGTAGAAGTAGCATTTTTAGTGACAATCAGGTCTTGGACTCCTGTGACCCCAACA